>OFHU01002547.1:0-136466 GCA_900245905.1 Lacerta viridis | reverse complement strand
GTTCAAGGAACGCAGGAAGGGAGGACGTGAGGCAGTCAACCGACAATGAGAAGAAAGTATGCTAGGCATACTAAATTTTAAGTTTTCATTTTTTATTTGCATTGTTGTCTTTATTGTATGTTATGATGTATTTGTTTGCTATTGTTGTATTTTGATAAAACTAATAAAAAAATTCTTATAAAAATAAATAAAAGGTAAGACACGACACAGTCTTCTATAAAAGTATAAAAAAGTTTACTTACAGACATACTGTTCACAATAGGATCCCAGGAGGCAGACTTTATCTTAGAAAAAGTAACATACTTGTTGGAGACTATTCCATAGGGGAGATAGCTCCTTTTGTCCTCTCTTGGCTGGAGAGCATCTTTAGCTAAGCAGATGTTGCTTGCTTGAAGAGCGAAGTCAAAAGAGGGAAGATGGAGTCTGGCCCTTTGCTTTTGTTACCTGCACACAGGTGAGGCCACACCCACCTCCAGTCACATGCAGAGGAAGTCTGTCCCAGCCCAGGAGAAACAGGAAGTCCCGACTGGCTGGACCAGACATCCCCTTCCTATATCCACTCTAGGGACGTTGTACTTGACTGCTCCCGTGTTCCACATCCCACATGTTCACAGACAGCTTTCCGGGTCATGTGGCCAGCATGAGTAAACCACTACTGGTGCACGGAGGACCATGACGGAAACCAGAGTGCACGGAAATGCCGTTTACCTTCCCGCCACAGCGGTATCTATTTATCTACCAGCTTACCTCTCTTACAAGTCACGGAACTTGCTCACCATCTAACTTAGGCCTATTACCACCAAAGAAACTACCACACTACTTAACCAATCTCTCTGTTGTGAGGTATAGGTATGCCTTCATAAAAGCCAGATTTAATGTTTTCCCATCAAATGTTTTGAGCAATAGACTTTCCAATGGTCAAATCTCCCTCCTTTGCGACTGTAATAGTGGTTCCATAGAATCCTTACAGCATATATTTTTTTGCTGTCCAATTCATTCGGCAGCTCGGTCCAAATTTTTGGTTCCACTTTTGAAGAAAACCCAAGATGGAACTCAGGATGCTAAATTAATTTACTTATTAAATGACGAGGAACCGAATAGAACCCATATGGTCGCTAGGTTTTTGACTAATGTGCTATTTACAAAGAAGAGGAATGGTTCTCTTCCCATTTATGACAATGCAGAAAATAATTAAGACCTATTATTGGGGCGATAAAATAGGTGATAAATTAATTTTAACAGATTTTTATTTTAATTAAAAAAAACTAGTTCAGTTGGACTACTCAGATCTCAGTGTGACTTAGATGGAAGGGTGTAAATGGGTTGTTTTAAAATTGGTTTTGTACTGTATTGTTTAAATTTGTTAAATTGTTTTACTCTGTGCGTATTAGATGAATGTGTTTTTGTGTTGTGATATGGGCCACATGGCCGAAATAAACCTACCTACCTACCTACCTACCTGCGCTGGTATGCTTTCGAACTGCTAGGTTGGCAGGAGATGGGACAGAGCAACGGGAGCTCACCCTGTCACTGCGGGGATTCGAACCGCCGACCTTCTGATCGGCAAGCCCTAGGCTCTGTGGTTTAGACCACAGCGCCACCCGCATCCCTCTTTTATACCTTAGACCTTATAATTCTCGTAACATATATATCTATTTATTCCACACACACACACACACCCCTTTCTTGGCTACATCTGCAAATAAGGGACTTAATTAAAAAGCAAGCAAGGAAAATGTACCGGTATTTGGGCATTAGTGAGCACGGAGGCTCTTGACGCCCAGGCCTGCCTGCACATACATTACTGAGATGAGCCCTGATGCTCTTTGCGTGCCTTTCCCCAGATGCCAGCTCTTGAATCCTGGCGTTCCCGCTGAGTGTGACAAGAGAGGTGTGTGGGGGGGACACACACCTCTCAGATCCTGAGACGCAAACATTTCCCGCATCATCTCCTCTCATCCCCGCCCCAGGAAAGGAAGAGGGATCCCCCACGAAGCGGGTGGAAAGGGCACCTCCCTTGAGATTTTAACGCCCTTGGCAAATTAAAAAACGCTATGGAAACAATGTTTGCCATAATTAGGGCTGTCGGCTGATTAAAGAGGTTTTCCTTGATTAATCGCCTGCTCTTTAACTGATTAATTAATCTATTAAATGTAAATAAACTTGCTTATTACTGAAACCTCAATCAAGGTACTTTCCCCCCCCCCTTCCTTCTGGAGATGATGAAGGAAGCCCGATAATTTATAACGTATAAGCTAAATTGCCCGTTATTAGAGGGGAAAGCCACTTTTAAGGTTTCGTTCCTTACGAAAAGAAACACCTAGCTTGGCAATGCGAACCCCGTTTAAACCGGCCCCCAAACGATTAATCAGCGAAAGCTTGAAAGGATTAATCTGCAGATTAAACCAATTACCCAAATCTGTGGTCCTTCTAATAGCAGCTATTAATGTGAGCCTTTAATTGAGGCAAAGGGGCATGTGAAGTTGGCACTGATTGTACTCCATAAGACATCCCTGCTTTAGAGAGGTTTGCAGGGTTTAACCCTCCTGGTGCCCTTCATATAATTTGGACAAAACTCCCGTCAGCATAACAAAAGTCGAGATAACAGCAGAAGAGCTTGTAGGATCAGGCCAATGGCCGATATTGTCCAGCATTCTGTTCTTACTGTGGCCAAATATCCCAAGAACCTTAGGCACCCAGATAGACTGCGTCTGGAACTGGAGGTTCATCACCATCACCATCATTTATTATTTCTACCCCGCCCATCTGCCTAGGTTTAGAATCCTAGAATCCTAGAGAAGAGACCCCAAGGGCCATCCAGTCCAACCCCCTGCCAAGCAGGAAACACCATCAAAGCATTCCTGACAGATGGCTGTCAAGCCTCCGCTTCAAGACCTCCAAAGAAGGAGACTCCACCACACTCCTGGCAGCAAATCCCACTGTCCAACAGCTCTACTGTCAGGAAGTTCTTCCTAATGTTTAGGTGGAATCTTCTTTCTTGTAGTTTGAATCCATTGCCCGTGTCCGCTTCTCTGGAGCAGCAGAAAACAACCTTTCTCCCTCCTCTATATGACATCCTTTTATATTTGAACATGGCTATCATATCACCCCTTAACCTTCTCTTCTCCAGGCTAAACATACCCAGCTCCCTAAGCCGTTCCTCATAAGGCATCGTTTCCAGGCCTTGACCATTTTGGTTGCCCTCCTCTGGACACGTTCCAGCTTGTCAGTATCCTTCTTGAACTGTGGTGCCCAGAACTGGACACAGTATTCCAGGTGAGGTCTGACCAGAGCGGAATACAGTGGTACTATTACTTCCCTTGATCTAGATGCTATACTCCTATTGATGCAGCCCAGAATTGCATTGGCTTTTTTAGCTGCTGCATCACACTGTTGACTCATGTCAAGTTTGTGGTCTACCAAGACTCCTAGATCCTTTTCACATGTACTGCTCTCAAGCCATGTCACCCATCCTGTATTTAATTTTCTGGGCTGCTCCCAATAGAATATTAAAAACACAATTAAACATCAAACATTAAAAACTTCCCTAAACAGGGCTGCCTTCAGGTGTCTTCTAAAAGTCAGATAGCTGTTTATTTCTTGACATCTGATGGGAGTCTTCCACAGGGGGGTGCCACTACGAGAAGGCCCTCTGCCTGGTTCCCTGTAACTTGGCTTCTCACAGTGAGGGAACCACAGAAGCCCTAGCTGGACCTCAGTGTCGGGTTGAACGATGGGGTGGAGACGCTCCTTCAGGTACACAGGCCGAGGCTGTTTAGGGCTTGAAAGATCAGCACCAACACTTTGAATTGTGCTCGGAAATCTACTGGGAACCAATGTAGGTCTTTCAGGACCAGTGTTACGGGATCTTGGTGGCTGCCATGGGCGCCGCGAGGGGGTGGCGGTGGGGGCAGTCTGCCCCGTGTTCCAGGGGAGGGGGGGTGACACTTGGGCGAGCCCCACCCCGCTGGCGGGCCCCGAGCAAGCTGGGGAGCGAAGCCGCTCTGCCTGCCGGCGCCGCTATGGGGCTGCACTGCGCGATCGGGACGGGGAAGCCCCAGGAGCCGGCGATCGCTTGGCAGGTTGCCGCTGGAACAGCAGCACCAGCAGGATGGACTGACGCATGCGTTGTGACATCACGACGCATGCGTCAGGACGCCCCGCCCCCAGGGGGTGCCTACGCCCGGCAACGCCACCCCGGCCATCCAAGAGGCTTCCTACGCCTCTGGCGGCCGCTCCCAGTCCCCAGTCTAGCTGCCGCATTCTGGATTAGTTGTAGTTTCCGGTCACCTTCAAAGGTAGCCCCACATAGAGCACATTGCAGTAGTCCAAGCTAGAGATAACTAGAGCATGCACCACTCTGCTGAGACAGTCTGCGGGCAGGGAGGGTCTCATCCTGCGCACCAGATGGAGCTGGGAGACCGCTGCCCTGGACACAGAACGGACCTGCGTCTCCATGGACGGCTGTGGTTCCAAAATGATTCCCAAGAGTGTAAGAGGAGCCTGGCTGCTGGATCGGGCCAATGGCCCATCAAGACCAGGTTCCTGTTCTCACAGTGTCCAACCGGATGCCCAGCATGGATCACCTGTAAGCAATATCTGAGCTCAAGAGCCCTCTCCCCTCCTGCGGTTTCCAGCCATTGCTATTCAGAGCATTGCTGCCTCTGAGTGTGAAGGGCAGGGCACGGCCATTTTGGCTGGCAGCCATCGGTAGCCCTCCCATCCTCTTTGAAGCCATCCAAGTTGGTGGCCATCGCTACTTCCTGTGGCAGGGAGTTCCATAGTTTAACTCTGTACTGGGTGAAGAAGGACTTTCTTTTCTCTGCTCTGAATCTTCCTTGGATGGCACTCACTGTGCATTTAAAGCACCCACACCCACATAAAGAATTATGGGAACTGCAGTTTACCCCTCAAAGAACTACAATTCCCAGCAGCACCCTCAACAAACTACAGTTCCCAGGATTCTTTGGGGGGAAGCCGATTGCTTTTTATATGCATGCTATGGGTGGGGCAAGAGATCAACTTCATAATTTTATTTAATCCTGTAGTTATTTCATTTAAAAAAATTATACACCGCTTGATTGCAAACTTTGAAACATACACAAGTTAAGATACTGGGACAGATTAATCTGACCTCAGCTTTCGAAGCATCTGGGTAGGCTTGTCTAAACAAGAATGGCTTGAGATCAATAGGCAAGGAGTTCCAAAGGGCTACCACATCAAACAATGAAGCTCTTACGAATGCAAGAACGGGTATTACATGGCGCCACAAATAAACCAGCTTCTCTGCTTTCCTCCTCGTTGTTTTCACCGGTCTGACTCCATCTGCGCTCCCTCGAACCTTGGCTCCGAAGCAGGTTGCCGCCCCCTCCCCAGTTTCCAGCTTCTGTGCCGACTCAGCCCGATGACCGCCGGTGACTCAGCGGTCTTCTTCGGCTCCCGGAAGCGATCGTGTTCCCTGCGGACTCAGAGAGGCGGGGGAAGGTGTGAGAAAGTCACCGGTCGGTGGCGCGTGTGGAGACAGCTTTCGTACATCACTTGTCAAGGGGTGTGATGCATTCATTGTTCCTTTGTGGGCAGGAGGAGAGCACTGATGCTAAAATATTATATATATATACATGGAACCTTGGATTTCTAGGCCCATTTCATCTTGCTGTGGCCAAAGCCTTGTAGCCAAACTTCATGCCCTCCAACTGCCCCACTAGACCAGCAGTGGGAAAGGATTCTAATCCTGGGAGCCAGTGGCGTATGGAGCTGCTTTATTGCTGGAGTGGCTAACATGGGGGCACCCCCTGGGGGTGGGGTGCCGCTCCGTAGCGCATGTGCATTGTGACATCATGACATCACAACGCATGCATGCTATGGAGTGCAGTCCGTCCCGGATGCCGGGTGCGAGTGGCACCTGTCTGTGCGGCGGCTGATCGTGCAGCGACTCGTAAGGCTGCAGCGCGCGAGCAGAGAGTTGCCGCGTGAGCAGCCGCCGCGCAGAATTGGTGCCGGGCGGCGGCGTGGGAGTTGCGGGGGTGGCGGCGCCGAGTGTCACCCCCCCCTCCGGGCTGGAACGGCGGCGCGGCGCTCTCCACGCCCCCATCTTGCTACGCCACTGCTGGGAGCCTCATTCCGATACAGGTGAGCTCTCAGCTCTCACCTGTGTCCTAGAAGCCGGCCAGCTAAACCAGATTAGGGTAGCCAACTGGTCTCCGACCCTCGGTGAGTTAGGGAATTCCTCATGCATCCACTTTTTGAAATGGGGCAAGCCTATTATTTCCTGTCTGTCAAGATATGATTGCATTTCATGGTAAACCAGGGCTACTCTTTTGAGATGCTGAAATAGCTTAGTTCTTGAATCCAGTTCGCAAACCTACTCTATTCGCAAACAAAATATGCCCTCAAGACAGGATTTGAAGGGTTTGTAAGTGAAAAGGGCTCTTGGGAAAGGTTTTTCCAAGATACTTCCGGCTGTGGATATATATTTGGGGTCATTAAGAGTCAATATGGCTTCAGGATTGCTCTCCTGCACTATTTCAGACATAACAACAACAACAAAAAAATTCCTTCCAGTAGCACCTTAGAGACCAACTAAGTTTGTTCTTGGTATGAGCTTTCGTGTGCATGCACACTTCTTCAGATACACTGAATGAAGTGTGCATGCACACGAAAGCTCATACCAAGAACAAACTTAGTTGGTCTCTAAGGTGCTACTGGAAGGAATTTTATTTATTTTTAAATTTTGTTTTGAATGGCAGACCAACATGGCTACCTACCTGTAACTATCTTAGACATGTGGTTTATGTACTCACGTATGTGCGCACGCACTTGCGAACATTCATTTTTTTAATGACACCATAGAATTCTTACAACACGGTATATCCTAAAGGTATATCAACAAGACAGGGATCTTGGGCAAAGTCACTTCCGCACCACCAGGAGGTGGATTTGCGGGCGTCACAACCCGATCACGCGCGTAGGGGCTGAGCCCAGCCTCTGCGCAATTGGTAGATTATTCCCGCGTCGCAGGCACGCCGACCGATGTGGTCGGCCTGGCAGGGGCGTGTCTTAGTCCCTTTAAACTAGTGACGGGCGGGAAGCTCGCCCTCTTTGTCCCGCTTCCTATGGGGGAAAGTGGCAGCAATTAGGACTGCTTACGAAAGGTAAGAGGGGACATTATAGAAGTGTCTGTTGTTGTTTAGTGTTTAGTTGTTTAGAGTCAGTGTCCGACTCTTCGTGACCCCATGGACCAGAGCACGCCAGGCACCCCTATCCTCCACTGCCTCCCGCAGTTTGGCCAACTCATGCCAGTCGCTTCGAGAACACTGTCCAACCATCTCATCCTCTGTCGTCCCCTTCTCCTTGTGCCCTCCATCTTTCCCAACATCAGGGTCTTTTCCAGGGAGTCTTCTCTTCTCATGAGGTGGCCAAAGTACTGGAGCCTCAGCTTCAGGATCTGTCCTTCCAGTGAGCACTCAGGGCTGATTTCTTCAAGGATGGATAGGTTTGATCTTCTTGCAGTCCATGGGACTCTCAAGAGTCTCCTCCAGCACCATAATTCAAAAGCATCAATTCTTCGGCGATCAGCCTTCTTTATGGTCCAGCTCTCACTTCCATACATTACTACTGGGAAAACCATAGCTTTAACTATACGGACCTTTGTCGGCAAGGTGATGTCTCTGCTTTTAAGATGCTGTCTAGGTTTGTCATTGCTTTCCTCCCAAGAAGCAGGCGTCTTTAATTTCGTGACTGCTGTCACCATCTGCAGTGATCATGGAGTCCCAAAAGGTAAAATCTGGGAAAGCTATCTCCCTTCTCACGTAATGCCGGAATTCACAGATGTTCCATGAAGTTCAGTGGTGGAAGATTCAGGATGGATAAAAGAAAGCCCTCCTTCACGGGGTGCAGAGTTAAACTGTGGAATTCCCTCCAACAGGAGGCAGGGATGTCCTCCAACCCAGACAGCTTTAAAACAGGAATGGAGAATAAGTCTATATTCCAACAGTTCTGGGAAGCTTGAATAGAAGGCAGACACTCTGGCTTGAAATTCGCCCTGAGCATGCCACCTCCAGACTGCCTTGTGTGTTTCTGGGCCAAATTCTGGATCAGGCCAAGATGCAAGCGCACACTCTTGCAGGGGGTTGGACTAGATGAACCCCCGGGGTCCCTTCAGCAATTTTTTTTATGATTCTTCCCACCCAACGTCTCTCCAGCAAGCTGCCAGGACAATTTCCCCACTGCCGTGGTGACGGGTCAGCGAGAAGGTGGACCTGGGTCTACCGCTCGGGCGGCCCCTCTCTGCTCTCCGAAATTACCCTCGGCGAGGGGAGACTGACAGCCTTCTACGGATAATTTACTCCTTTTATGAAGTCTCCGGCGCACGAGTTTCAACTGCGGGTTAATTGAGCGGAAAGCGCTTGGCTGGCAGCGCCACTTAAGCCTGCGGAGCTGAAGGGCTGCCTTGCCAGAGATACGGGGTGCGGGGAGGAGAGAGACAATAATAATTAAAAGGAGAACCCTACTGAGTTCCTGCGGTGTCTTCCAGTCTGGGCTCAGTCAGGCCTGGGCCACAGCCCATTGGGAAATGGGGCAGTGCCAGCCTCCTTCTTAGAATTAAAATAAAACAAAAAACTAAATGGTTGGAGGGGACCCCCAAGGGCCATCTAGTCCAACCCCCTAAAATGAAGGAGTCACAGCTGAAGAATCCTTGACAGGTGGCCATCCAACCTCGGTTTTTAAAGCCTTCAATGATGGAGAGTACTGCTGCTCCAGCGACAACCCAGGAGGGTTGTGCGGATGCCTGATTATCATCTTCCAAAGCGACTACTCTATTCCGAACTTAAAAATGGAAAGCGTAATGCTTGTGGTCAACAAAAGAGGTTTGATCCAATGACTTGGATGATGGGCTTGAGGGCATCCTGATGAAGTTTGCAGATGACACCAAATTGGGAGGGGTGGCTAATACCCCAGAGGACAGGATCACACTTCAAAATGACCTTAACAGATTAGAGAACTGGGCCAAAGCAAACAAGATGAATTTTAACAGGGAGAAATGTAAAGTACTACACTTGGGCAAAAAAAATGAAAGGCACAAATACAGGATGGGTGACACCTGGCTTGAGAGCAGTACATGTGAAAAGGATCTAGGAGTCTTGGTAGACCATAAACTTGACATGAGTCAACAGTGTGATGCAGCAGCTAAAAAAGCCAATGCAATTCTGGGCTGCATCAATAGGAGTATAGCGTCTAGATCAAGGGAAGTAATAGTACCTGTCTATATTCTGCTCTGGTCAGACCTCACCTGGAATACTGTGTCCAGTTCTGGGCACCACAGTTCAAGAAGGATACTGACAAGCTGGAACGTGTCCAGAAGAGGGCAACCAAAATGGTCAAAGGCCTGGAAACGATGCCTTATGAGGAACGGCTTAGGGAGCTGGGTATGTTTAGCCTGGAGAAGAGAAGGTTGGGAAAGGAGGACAAGGCTGATATGATAGAATTCATCATGCATGTTCCCAAACCAAATTGCCAAATATAAAAGGATGTCATATAGAGGAGGGAGAAAGGTTGAAGTTTTCTGCTGCTCCAAATAGAAGGGGAAGAAATGGAGGCAGTGAGAGATTTCACTTTCTTGGGCTCCATGATCACTGCAGATGGTGACAGCAGTCACGAAATTAGAAGACGCCTGCTTCTTGGGAGGAAAGCAATGACAAACCACAATCTTAAAAAGCAGAGACAACCTTGCCGACAAAGGTCCGTAAGTTAAAGCTATGGTTTTCCCAGTAGTGATGTATGGAAGTGAGAGCTGGACCATAAGGCTGATCGCCAAAGAATTGATGCTTTTGAATTATGGTGCTAGGAGACTCTTGAGAGTCCCATGGACTGCAAGAAGATCAAACCTATCCATTCTCAAGGAAATCAGCCCTGAGTGCTGGAAGGACAGATCCTGTTGAGGCTCCAGTACTTTGGACCTCATGAGAAGAGAAGACTTGCTGATGTTGGGAAAGATGGAGGGCACAAGGAGAAAGGAGATGTGGTGGACAGTGTTCTCCTTCTTTGGAGGTCTTTAAGCGGAGGCTTGACAGCCATCTGTCAGGAATGCTTTGATGGTGTTTCCTGCTTGGCAGGGGGTTGGACTGGATGGCCCTTGGGGTCTCTTCCAACTCTAGGATTCTAGGATTCTATTCTATGATTCTAAAGACACTCTCAAGGCAAATCTTTAAAAATGTAGGATGAACACCGACAATCGGGAAACACTGGCCTGCGAGCTCTCCAATTGGAGAACAGCCTTTACCAAAGGTGTCATGGGCTTGGAAGACACTCGAACTCAGGACGCAAGGGAGAAACGTGCTAAGAGGAAGGCACGCTTGGCAAATCCACACCGTCATCAACTCCTGCCCGGAAACCAATGTCTCCACTGTGGAAGCATGTGTCGGTCTGGAATCGGCCTCCACAGTCACTTACGGACTCACTGTTAAAACCGTGTTTGTGGAAGACAATCTTACTCGGCTACGAGGGGTCGCCAAAAAAGGAGAAGCAGTTAGCTCATTAGCAAGGGGCCACCCATATTTCTCTCTCGTTTTGCCAATACCGGCTTGTTTGTCACCTGGGGAGGAAAGGGTGCAGGGTTCCCCATGCCCTAGGGTGGTCTACTTGGGAGTAGGGGCACAGCCACCCGAATCCCAAGTCTGGTACCTTGCCGTTTCAGCCCACAACCATCAAATCAACAGCAATGGTGTGTGAAACAGGGGGTGAAATCCAACGCAGTTCAAACCTGTTTCAGAAACTGCGCTTTCTGAAACACCATCCGAACCGAAACGCAGCCAGTCTTTCAAAATTCGCCCTCCCCAACTCTTCTCACCCGATTCTAAGGCCGAGTGATGTGCGCTAGAATGCAGAAACTAGGGCACACTGTGCGCGAAGCCTGGATTCCCGCAATGTGCTGTCTGTGGGGCTTCTTTTGCGCTTGGTCCGGGAGCTGCAGTGGGCGCAGAATGCTGCAGCACGATTGCTGACAGGAGAGAGAGACCATGTCCGCACATAGCGCCTGTGCTCAGAGATCTTCCCCGGTTGCCAGTTTGATACCGGGCCGAGTTCAAGGTGTTGCTATTCGTATATAAAGCCCTTAACACCTTATCTGCATTTGTAATAACGTGACCGTTGGAACTCCCTGCCTATTGACACTAGGCAGGCACCTTCACTGAACTCATTCTAGTGTCTGCTTAAAACACCTCTGTTTAGGCAAGCCCACGCAGATATCGAGAATGCAGATGTGTTTTCAACTCACTGGAGGCTTTTAACTTATAATTATTTGAATGTGTTGCTTTTACTAATAATCCTGACGTCTAATGCTTTTTTGTAAACCACTTTTCAAGAAGTTTACCCGCCTCCCCCCAAGCTCAGAACACAACCTTCCCTCTGCCCTGTAGCTCTTGACTCTAAACATTACCCCGCTGGCATAGCTCATTCGTTAGGATGGAAAACTCTTAATCTCAGGGTTGTGGGTTCGAGTCCCAAGTCGGGCAACAGATTCCTGCATTGCAGGGGGTTGGACTAGATGACCCCCGGGATCCCTTCCCAACTCTACAATTCTGTGATTCTATGACACCCCCTTGAAGAAAAGCAGAAATCCTGACTCTAATCTCTACCCCTCATTACCCCTCTGGGATAGAACAGGAGACTCTTAGGGTCGTGAGTTCGAGCCCCAAGTTGGGCAACAGATTCCTGCATTGCAGGGGGTAGGACTAGATGACCCCCGGGGGTCCCTTCCCAACTCTACATTTCTACGAATCCCACCCCCCTGAAGAAAACCAGGAATCTGGTCTGAAAACTGTTCCGCTGCCTCCCTGCTCCAGGTAAGTTTTCCAGAGAGGCGGAGGAGGAAAGCGCGCTGAGGAGGGAGGAGAAAGCTCCAGTGTCGGGAGAGAAAAGTGGTTGCCGGTGTGCGTAGTGCTACATTTTTGGCACCCCCCCTTCCGCCCGCCTCCTATTCCGGAGAGAAAGGCAGTTCACGCTCTGGCAAACACAACACAGAAAGGATTAAAGAGGTGGGCGGGGAGAGAAGAAACAACCCCACCAGGCGAGGAGAATGAATGGAGGGAAATGGGGGGCGGAGGAGGATGCGAGGCGGTGGGGGTGGGGTGGGGGGCTGGGTTAGTGAGTGAGAAATCTATGGGTTTTTTCTTTTCTCTTTATGTTCATTCGTGTTTTTGTTCGTTTTGTTCCAGTCGCGGACGACTCTGGAGTTGCGGCGCTCATCTCGCTTTACTGGCCGAGGGAGCCGGCGTACAGCTTCCGGGTCATGTGGCCAGCATGACTAAGCCGCTTCTGGCGAACCAGAGCAGCGCACGGAAACGCCGTTTACCTTCCCACCGGAGTGGTACCTATTTATCTACTTGCACTTTGACGTGCTTTCGAACTGCTAGGTGGGCAGGAGCAGGGACCGAGCAACGGGAGCTCACCCCGTCATTGCGGGGATTCGAACCGCCGACCTTCTGATCAGCAAGCCCTAGGCTCTGTGGTTTAACCCACAGCCCCACCCGCGTCCCCACAGGAGAGCAATCCTGAAGTCATTTTGACTCTCAAGTTGACCTCAAATATTCCTCTGCAAGGAGGAAGGAAATGGGAAAAACTCTCTATTGTCTTTTGCTTACCTCTTTTTAAGGCATCCTTGTGTATGAACAGGGTGAGCCTGTGACCTGAATTCAGGAATTAGAGTATTTACCATCACAAAAGAATGGCCAGGCTGCCCAGGTAATGCAATCAGTGACCATTATCAGGTATCCTGGCAGACAGGATTTCTGCTGTAAACCGCTTCCTTCTGTGATGTATGCATGATGTTTTTTGGGGGGGGTCTTGAGCTGCAGGGTGGGCAATTTCAAAAGTCTATATAAGAGCTTAAACAAAAATTAAAAATAAAAAAATTCCTTCCAGTAGCACCTTAGGTAAGGTAAAGGGACCCCTGACCATCAGGTCCAGTCGTGTCCGACTCTGGGGTTGCGGCGCTCATCTCGCTCTATAGGCCGAGGGAGCCGGCGTTTGTCCGCAGACAGCTTCCGGGTCATGTGGCCAGCATGACAAAGCCGCTTCTGGCGAACCAGAGCAGCGCACGGAAACGCCGTTTACCTTCCCGCTGGAGCGGTCCCTATTTATCTACTTGCACTTTGACGTGCTTTCGAACTGCTAGGTGGGCAGGAGCTGGGACCGAGCAACAGGAGCTCACCCCGTCGCAGGGATTCGAACTGCCGACCTTCTGATCAGCAAGCCCTAGGCTCTGTGGTTTAACCCACAGCGCCACCTGGGTCCCTTAGAGACCAACTAAGTTTGTTCTTGGTATGAGCTTTCGTGTGCATGCACACTTCTTCAGATACACTGAAACAGAAGTCACCAGACCCTTAAATATAGTGAGAGGGTGGAGAGGGGTATTACTCAGAAGGGGGGTGGGAACGGGTGCATAGCTGTCAACATTTCCCTTTTTTTAGGGAAATTCCCTTATTCTGAATAGGATTCCTCGCAGGAAAAGGGAAAGCCCTACACGGCCTCAAAGGACCAGTATACCTGAAGGAGCGTCTCCACCCCCATCGTCCAGCCCAGACCCTGAGGTCCAGCACTGAGGGCCTTCTGGCGGTTCCCTCACTGCGAGAAGTGAGATGACAGGGAACCATGCAGAGGGCCTTCTCGGTGGTGGCACCCACCCTGTGGAACACCCTTCTATCAGATGTCAAGGAAACAAGCAGCTATCCTATTTTTAAGAGACACCTGAAGGCAGCCCTGTTTAGAGACGTTTTTATTATCTAACGCTGTATTGTTTTAACATTGGTTTGGGAGCCGCCCAGAGTGGCTGGGGAAGCTCAGCCAAATGGGTGGGGTACAAATAATAAATTGTTATTATTCATTAATTATTATTATTATTATTATTAATGGGTGATTGGCTGATAGGTGTGGAAAACCTGTTGACGACTGTTAACGACGCATTATCACCCCTTGCTTTTTCCTGTAAGACCAATTGCAGTCGTTAACAGTCGTCAACAGGTTTTCCACACCCATCAGCCAATCCCCCATTCCCACCCACCCTTCTGGGTAATACCCCTCCCCACTCTCTCGCTATATATAAGGGTCTTAGATTATTGTCGTTAATTCCTCTTATTGGTGATGCTATGGCTTTATCTTTTGTAATCCACAATGAAGCAGTGTGTAAATTTTCTGCAATAAATGTTAAAATAATAATGATGGCATTGTTATTATTACCATTGATTTGTTAGGTGCCTTCCAAGTCACCATCATGGCTATTTACACATAAGATCAGGGGTCCCCAAACTAAGGCCCGGGGGCTGGATGCGGCCCAATCGCCTTCTCAATCTGGCCCGCGGACGGTCCGGAATCAGCATGTTTTTACATGAGTAGAATGTGTCCTTTTATTTAAAATGCATCTCTGGGTTATTTGTGGGGCCTGCCTGGTGTTTTTACATGAGTAGAATGTGTCCTTTTATTTAAAATGCATCTCTGGGTTATTTGTGGGGCATAGGAATTGTTCATATTTTTTTTCCAAAATATAGTCTGGCCCCCCAAAAGGTCTGAGGGACAGTGGACCGGCCCCCTGCTGAAAAAGTTTGCTAACCCATGTACTAGTGCAGTGTTTTTCAACCATTGTTCTGCGGCACACTAGTGTGCCGCGAGATGTTGCCTGGTGTGCCGTGGGAAAAATTCCAGCCAGAATATCAGCTTTGTGTTCAGCCAAACAGGCCCTGGTTGCGCACTGAATAAAGTATTTTATAATTTTTCATATTTCTGTTTACTTACTATTTCATAATAAAGTAATTATAAAATACTTTCTTTGTGTTTATTTGATTCCTATTCAAGAGAATTACTTTATATATAGTCAATATAGGCACAGAGTTAATTTTTTTAACATTTTCTAATGGTGGTGTGCCTCGTGATTTTTTTCATGAAACAAGTGTGCCTTTGCCCAAAAAAGGTTGAAAAACACTGGACTAGTGCAGCCTTTTGGAAAAGTTCGGAATGCTTCCGCTCTCATGCGAACAGTTCCTCCCCTGACCTGACAGAGTGAAAAAGAGAGAGAGAGAAAATGAGAGAGAGAGAGAGAGAGAGAGAGAGAAAATGAGAGAGAGAGAGAGAGAGAGACTGTGTCTGCTGACCATCTTCTCACACAAGTGCATTTCCCCATGGCCAGACTTCCTGGATCTTCTCATCCCAAGCTAAAATCCACAGTCAAGATCTCATTTGTGAGAGAACACCTGTGAAAAAATGCTCTGCCAGACTGAGATTTCCTGACGGCTCCGAAATCTCCCAGCCACGCCGAGCTGCCATGAGACTCGTTTTCCATTTTCACCTTCAAGCGGTCCCACCAACGTGCAAGAATCAGAAGCATAAAGCGGACAGTCATTCTGCGTCGCTCGAGGCAGAGGAACTGAGAGAGGAGCCGAACCGTTCTTGGAATCATGGAATTGTTGAGCTGGGTGGGATCTCAGGGGCCATCTAGTCCAACCCTGCTTGCGATGCAGGAATCTCATCCATGACCAGACAGTGTTCAAAACTCCCATTGTTCCAGGCACATTTTGGTATTTCATCAGGGCGAGCACTTTCTGAGCTTTGGGCACCTAAGATTTCAAATTAAATCTGCAGAGTGGAAGGAAAGGGGGAGTCTATTTTCTGCCTCCCCACTTCCAGCTACTCTCTGAAGACTGGAGAAGAGACCCTCTTAAGAATATTAGGGGGGTGGGCAGGGGAAGGACTAGACCATGTGAAAAATGAACATAATATTTTAGCTGCAGTTCATTCATTTTCAGCTTTGTATTCTTGTTATAAAAAGCATGCCTAGACATTCTGTTGTTGCGCCCATAATCTAGGTTTAAGGTGCCATTTAGCTCCTAGCTTTCATATCTCAGTTTCTAACACTGATGACAGATGGCCATCCAACCTCTGCTTAAAAACCTCCAAGGAAGGAGAGTTCACCACCTCCCAAGAAAGACCGTGCCACTAACAGCTCTTGCTGTCAGAAAATTCTTCCTGGTGTTGAGTCAAAATCTCCTTTCCTGTACTTGAAGCCATTGGTTCGAGTCCTACCCTCCGGAGCAGGAGAAAACAAGCTTGCTCTATCTCTCATGGGACAGCCCTTGAGATATTTGAAGGTGGCTAAAGCAGAGACCTGAAGCTCATGGCCACTGGTCCTATCACCTCCTGGCAAATAGAAGGGGAAGAAATGGAGGCAGTGAGAGATTTCACTTTCTTGGGTTCCATGATCACTGCAGATGGTGACAGCAGTCACGAAATTAGAAGACGCCTGCTTCTTGGGAGAAAGCAATGACAAACCTAGACAGCATCTTAAAAAGCAGAGACATCACCTTGCCGACAAAGGTCCGTATAGTTAAAGCTATGGTTTTCCCAGTAGTAATGTACGGAAGTGAGAGCTGGACCATAAAGAAGACTGATCGCCGAAGAATTGATGCTTTTGAATTATGGTGCTGGAGGAGACTCTTGAGAGTCCCATGGACTGCAAGAAGATCAAACCTATCCATTCTGAAGGAAATCAGCCCTGAGTGCTCACTGGAAGGACAGATCCTGAAGCTGAGGCTCCAGTACTTTGGCCACCTCATGAGAAGAGAAGACTCCCTGGAAAAGACCCTGATGTTGGGAAAGATGGAGGGCACAAGGAGAAGGGGACGACAGAGGATGAGATGGTTGGACAGTGTTCTCGAAGCTACCAACATGAGTCTGACCAAACTGCGGGAGGCAGTGGAAGACAGGAGTGCCTGGCGTGCTCTGGTCCATGGGGTCACGAAGAGTCGGACACGACTAAATGACTAAACAACAACAACTCAAGCAGGGTTTGGGCATGAGAGCGATTCCACTCCATGGCTTCCAGGACTGGGATTCAGAAGCAAAGTTCCCAAAGGTGTTGAGCACGCTTCCCCAAAGGATGCTCCTGTCCTGTGATAGGCTGGGCCCAGTGACCTTCCGCTCATAGGAACACAGAAAGCTGCACTGACTCTGCAGCTCTACAGCATTTGAGGCCGGAATCTCTCCCATCCCAGCTGGGGACCCTTCTCAAACCCAAACCCAAACCCACATGGACACGAAAGACCATAAATCAGGGGCGCCCAAACTTTTATCAAAGAGGGCCAGATTTGGTGAAGTGAACATGTGTGAGGGCCGACCAAAGTCGTTGATTGATTTTTTTAGGATTGAACTTTCCTTAGGATTTTACCCCAGGCCTGATTAAACTGATTAGGCTCCTGAAATGGACTTTGGACATGCTGGCCATAAATGATCCCTTTGTTCCTCTGCCCTGCCACCTGCAAGCAACTCCAGAGGTCACTGACCTCAAGTCAGGTATCCCCATCCTTCCATCTGCCCCTGCTGAAACTAATTTTGTTAGCTCGTTAGCCCAGTTCTCCAATCCGTCCACCTTGAATCCCCAATTCTGCCTTTGGCGGCATTTGCCACCCCTCCCGGTTTGGTGTCACCTGCAAATTTGATGAGCATCCCCTCGATTCCTTCATCCAAGTCATTTATAAAGAAGTTGAATAACGATGGGCCCGGGACAAAACCCCATTTGTCACCCCATTCTTCACTTTTCCGCAGGATGACGAGGAACCATCAAGGATTACTCTTTGAGTTCAGACAGTCAACCAGCTACAAATCTGCCTAACCATAACCTCATCCAGTCCACATTTTACCAGCTTCTCCGCAATATCATGGGTGACTTAAAATGTAGGGGGGGGGAAACGCTCAGGAGCTGGAGGCAGGGGCGTAGCAAGGGGGGCGGGGGGCGGGCCGCCCCGTGTTCCATAATGGAGGGGGTGACAAATGATCAAGGAACAATTTTTTTTGGAAATTTTTTTTTTAAAATTTTTAATTTATTTTTTTTTGAAAATGCCTGCTCCGAAGGTCTTATCTTACTATACTAGGGATTATATAGCTATATATGAAATTTCATGCATATCGGTTAATATCTTGACCCTCCTCCACCAAAATAGCTGTTCACTTGGCTGTTTTCCTATGTCGTGAAGGCTGAAATTTCAGTTCAGTGGAGCACTTACTGTTCCCAACCCTAACCCTGTGGAAAGCCATCTAATTAGACTTTAATTTGATTTTGAGATGTTTTTAGGAGGTAATTTAATTATTGTTTGATTTTATACCAATGTTATGTATCTGATGTTAGCCACCCTGAGCCCGACTTCGGCCGGGGAGGGCGGGATATAAATAAAAGTTTATTATTATTATTACTTGTTATTATTCCTTTGTAAGAAAATATGAAATAACGTAAAACCATTTTTGCGGGGGGGGATCAATGGGGGGGTTGACAAGAAATTTTCCGCACTGGATACCACCTGACCTTCCCATGCCTCTGGGGAGGGGTGACAAAAATTTTTTTGCCCCTGGGTACCAATTTACCTTGCTACGCCCCTGGCTGGAGGGGTGATAAGGAAGGCATTGGGTCTGAAATAACCCATTAGATCTTTGGCAGAGGGGACCACTCATTAAAATGCTCCTTTAAGAAGGAGGATGAAATAACACCAGCTTGGAAGAATTTATGCCGATACTTTTTTTGCATAATTGGCCCTCAGTGCATGTGTCGATTGCAGGATTTGTACAGTTCATCCACTTCAGAGCACTTTCCTTACCTAGGCATTTAAAAAATAAATAAATGAAAACACACACACACACACACAAAACCCCAACGCCCCCCAAAACTCTTCCCTTGCACATGACAAATATGTGCTTGGGCACACACACACACACACACACGGAAAGCAAAACCATTTACTTAATCACAAGCTTGCGAAGAAGAGTCTCCCAGATGTGCCCCATTATCTATGGGGTTAATTCATTCCAGTGAACAAGGCCATGGAGAAGAAGGCGGAGGTTGGTGCCCATTTATGCTTACAGGAGTTGAAGGTGCTCATTAAATCTATTTGCACTATAAATTGAAATCCACAGGAGCTCTCCCTGGTCCTGAAACCTTCAATAATAAGAGCTCTTTAATTTGCCGGGGGTTTGGGGGGAGCAGGTGAAGAGGAGGGGCGACAGTTTCTTGGCCAGTGAAAATTTGAAAACAAACCCTGAAGTTTAGCGGGAGAGTGTCTCTCCAAGGCCCTACTTTCAATGCTGAGGTTTTGTCACGGGTTCGAAATCCTCCCCTTTCCCCAAGCGTTTTAAAAGAATTAATTGAATCATAGAATCATAGAATCATAGAGTTGGAAGAGACCACAAGGGCCATCCAGTCCAACCCCCTGCCAAGCAGGAAACACCATCAAAGCATTCCTGACAGATGGCTGTCAAGCCTCCGCTTAAAGACCTCCAAAGAAGGAGACTCCACCACACTCCTTGGCAGCAAATTCCACTGTCCAACAGCTCTTACTGTCAGGAAGTTCTTCCTAATGTTTAGGTGGAATCTTCTTTCTTGTAGTTTGAATCCATTGCCCCGTGTCCGCTTCTCTGGAGCAGCAGAAAACAACCTTTCTCCCTCCTCTAGATGACATCCTTTGATATATTTGAACATGGCTATCATATCACCCCTTAACCTTCTCTTCTCCAGGCTAAACATACCCAGCTCCCTAAGCCGTTCCTCATAAGGCATCGTTTCCAGGCCTTGGACCATTTTGGTTGCCCTCCTCTGGACACGTTCCAGCTTGTCAGTATCCTTCTTGAACTGTGGTGCCCAGAACTGGACACAGTATTCCAGGTGAGGTCTGACCAGAGAGGAATACAGTGCTACTATTACTTCCCTTGAGCTAGATGCTATACTCCTATTGATACACAATTGATGATTGTGTTCATTGTTGGTGATTGTTGGTCCTGTACTTTACGATTCCACGTTCTTGTGATGCTTTTGTAAGAACGTCAAAAAGAGCTTTGCAGGATCAGGCCAGTGGCCCACAGATCCCAGTGTCCTGTTCTCACAGTAGCCAAACAGGTACTCCAGTGGGAAATCCATATGAAGGTCTTGAGTGAGACAGCATACCTCCACATTTGCGAGTCCAACAGCTCGCATTCAGTGGAATATAGCTTCTGAAAGGGCAGGGAGAACTCCACAGTTTAAGAAGGATGTTGGCAAGCTGGACCGGGTGCAGAGGAGGGAGACAAAGATGATGAAGGGTCTGGAAACCAAGCCTTATGAGGAATGGTTGAAGGAATTGAGTTGAGTAAGCTTAGTAAAGAGGAGACCAAGAGGAGATATGATGTTGTTGTTGTTTAGTCGTTTAGTCGCGTCCGACTCTTCGTGACCCCATGGACCAGAGCACGCCAGGCACGCCTATCCTCCACTGCCTCCCGCAGTTTGGCCAAACTCATGCCAGTCGCTTCGAGAACACTGTCCAACCATCTCATCCTCTGTCGTCCCCTTCTCCTTGTGCCCTCCATCTTTCCCAACATCAGGGTCTTTTCCAGGGAGTCTTCTCTTCTCATGAGGTGGCCAAAGTATTGGAGCCTCAAGCTTCAGGATCTGTCCTTCCAGTGAGCACTCAGGGCTGATTTCCTTCAGAATGGATAGGTTTGATCTTCTTGCAGTCCATGGGACTCTCAAGAGTCTCCTCCAGCACCAGAATTCAAAAGCATCAATTCTTCGGCGATCAGCCTTCTTTATGGTCCAGCTCTCACTTCCATACATCACTACTGGGAAAACCATAGCTTTAACTATACGGACCTTTGTCGGCAAGGTGATGTCTCTGCTTTTTAAGATGCTGTCTAGGTTTGTCATTGCTTTCCTCCCAAGAAGCAGGCGTCTTCTAATTTCGTGACTGCTGTCACCATCTGCTCCCCTAATGCGCATCTGGTAAGCCATGGTGAGATCAGGATATTGGACTAGATGGGCTATTGGCCTCATCCAGCGGTCAGCATCTTCTGATGTTCTTCTGGAACCTCCAGGTTCAGAGGCAGTCTATCTTGATCCCTAGGTTCTGAGAGGTATTTGTCCACTGTGAGAACAGGAGGCTGGCCTGATGGACCCGCTTTGGCCTGATCCTGAAGGCTCTTCTTAATTTCTGTCTCCTTCCCATTTCTCCAAGCCCCAAGCTGTCCGGGTTTTGACACGGTTGTGATACATTTTTTAAAACTCCTCATGAAAATTCATCAGCGTTTTAGTGTGAATTTCTTCCAATCTGCACACGCTCCGATGCAATTTAGCCTCTTAAGGCACATTTTTACAAAGCAATCTTGACTAATATGATGCACTTTTCTCGGTTATTTTCACTGACAGAGGACTTCCAGCTGCGCATTCGTGGAAGCAGCAAAAAAAAAAGGGAGTCTCTACTACAACTGTCCACTTGTCAGAGCTTTAGCCTTCTGTAAAATGTATTCGTCATATTTGTATCTTCAATTATCTTATGCAGGGGTCAGCAAACTTTTTCGGCAGGGGGCCGGTCCACTGTCTCTCACACCTTGTGGGGGGCCGGACTATATTTTGAAACCTACAAATAATCCAGAGATGCATTTTAAATAAAAACGCACATTCTACTCATGTAAAAACATGCCGATTCCCGGACCACTCGTGGGCTGGATTTAGAAGGTGATTTGGCCGGATCCGGCCCCTGGGCCTTAGTTTGCCTATCCATGCACTAGTTTATTATTCTTACGCCAACACTGTAAGGTGGGGGTGAAGAATCTGTATTTTGGTTAAGAGCTGCTCTCCTTGGAGGCATGGTGCTCATGAATGGCTCCTCTTCACCCTGGAGTGAAGTGACTAGTGGGGTGCCACAGGGTTCTGTCTTATTCAACATCTTCATCAATGACTTGGATGATGGGCTTGAGGGCATCCTGATCAAGTTTGCAGATGACACCAAATTGGGAGGGGTGGCTAATACCCCAGAGGACAGGATCACACTTCAAAATGACCTTAACAGATTAGAGAACTGGGCCAAAGCAAACAAGATGAATTTTAACAGGGAGAAATGTAAAGTACTACACTTGGGCAAAAAAAATGAAAGGCACAAATACAGGATGGGTGACACCTGGCTTGAGAGCAGTACATGTGAAAAGGATCTAGGAGTCTTGGTAGACCATAAACTTGACATGAGTCAACAGTGTGATGCAGCAGCTAAAAAAGCCAATGCAATTCTGGGCTGCATCAATAGGAGTATAGCATCTAGATCAAGGGAAGTAATAGTACCACTGTATTCCGCTCTGGTCAGACCTCACCTGGAATACTGTGTCCAGTTCTGGGCACCACAGTTCAAGAAGGATACTGACAAGCTGGAACGTGTCCAGAGAGGGCAACCAAAATGGTCCAAGGCCTGGAAACAATGCCTTATGAGGAACGGCTTAGGGAGCTGGGTATGTTTAGCCTGGAGAAGAGAAGGTTAAGGGGGGATATGATAGCCATGTTCAAATATATCAAAGGATGTCATCTAGAGGAGGGAGAAAGGTTGTTTTCTGCTGCTCCAGAGAAGCGGACACGGGGCAATGGATTCAAACTACAAGAAAGAAGATTCCACCTAAACATTAGGAAGAACTTCCTGACAGTGTAAGAGCTGTTGGACAGTGGAATTTGCTGCCAAGGAGTGTGGTGGAGTCTCCTTCTTTGGAGGTCTTGAAGCGGAGGCTTGACAGCCATCTGTCAGGAATGCTTTGATGGTGTTTCCTGCTTGGCAGGGGGTTGGACTGGATGGCCCTTGGGGTCTCTTCCAACTCTAGGATTCTATGATTCTATAAGTTCTGGGACTTATTAACTCAAGTTGGAATAGGATATAATCTCTATATATAAAAATGTTCCCATTGTGTGCACGGCGCACACCGATGTTCTCCGTAACCGCTGCACCAAACAGCATCAAATTAGGACAAAGTGTAACTTGACCATCAAGGAAGGATCTGGCATCATAAAAATTCAAAAAAACCACACCTGTCATGCCTAAAATATAGAATAAAGGCAAAAAAATGGCGCACCTATTATACCTCACCAGCAAAAGGAATGAAGACTCCAACGGCATCCAATAGAAAGGCGGATCGCCCGTCGACATCATCAGACCTGGCCAGAGCAACAATGCCCTGTCCACCATTTTATAACTGCCATCTGTAAGCACCTGAGGACTTTCTGACACAAACCGCTCAGTGGAAACGTGGCGCAGGCGAACTTGCTTTTGGTGGGGGGTGGGTGGGGTGGGGGTGGTCCCCAGTGCCCTCACCTAAAATGGCCGCCGCAGCTTCGCATGCGCCGAGAAAAAAAAGAAAAGACGGAGCAGGAGACATGCCTGAGAGGTCGCACTGCTTAAGACCGGCTCTGAGGGGATTGTCTCGCTGGGGTGCATAATTTTGGGACTAGGGTGGGGGAGAATGCTTTTTAAGAGAGAAAGATGGTGGCCAGCCTGTGGTTTTGTTTACCTGCCCAGGTGAGGCCACACCCATCTCCAGTTACACAGAGGAATTCTATCCCAGCCCAGGAGAAACAGCAAGTTCCGACTGGCTGGCCTAGAGTTCCCCTTCTATCTCCACTCTAGCAATGTGGAATTTGACTGCTCTCGTGTTTCACATCCCACAGGTCATGGGTTCGAACCACGGGTTGGGCAAAAATATTCCTGGGTTGCAAGGGTTTGGACTAGATGACCCTCGTGGTCCCATCCAACTCTACAGATGCTCTGATTCCATCGGCTTCCGCACAACCTCCTGATGGCCAAATGCCAGAGGTGGAGAAAGCGCCAAATGTAATTTTTTACTTTGGAGAGCTTTCTGGATCAGGCCAATGACCCACCCAGTCCCGCAGTGGCCAAAAAGGCGCTCCTATAGGAAGTGTGCAAGCAATTTCTGAGTGCAATAGAACACCCCCAAAGTCAGTGGCATAGGAAGGCTCTGCGCTACCCGGGGCGGCGAAAGGAAACGCCCTGGGGGCGGGGTTTCGTGATGTCACATTGTGACGTCACGGCGGAGTGCACCTGCGCAAAATGTCACACAGGCGGACTCCATCAGCAGGCCACCGCCACTTCCGCAGCCCCCTTTTAAGCTGCAGAGTGAAAAGGCGGGTCGTGGGGCTACCGAGCGTGATCGACGGCTCCCCGCCGATCGCGCACGGCAGCCCCACGAGCCGCCTTTTCGCTCTGCGGCTCAAAAGGGGCCGCGGAAGCGGCGGTCCGACGACGGAGTGCGCCTGCGAAATGTCGCGCAGGCGCACTCCGTCGTCGGGCCGTGCGCTGCTGCTCCGGGGGAGACGGAGGGATTGGCGGCGCTTGGGAGTGGTGGAGGGGGGGCTGCTGCTTGTCACCCCCACGCGCCGCCGTTTGCTCCGTTGCCCCGGGAGAAGCAGCACTGCACACACCATGCGCTGCTGCTCCCGGGGAAATGGAGCGAGCGGCGGCGCATGGGGGTGACAAGCAGCAGCCCCTCCCGCCACTATCGACATCCCGCTGCTCACTCCGTCGGCCCGGGAGCAGCAGCGCTGCACAGACAGGGTGCCGGGTGGCGGGGCTCCCCTTGGGGAGTGGCGGGAGGGGCCGCCGCTTGTCACCCCCCTCCCCTGGCACAAGGGGCGTACCACCCCCCCCGCCCCCCGCGACTCCCCTGCCCAAAGGCACTTTCTCGTTTCCCTGAAACCCCTTTGTTCTCCGCGAGTTTTAACTGTGCCATGTCCTCCGTTACTGCTGCAGAAACATCTCTATCCACCAGCTAACGATCCATGCAAAATGTCAGCCAGACGCAGTCGATACAAAACCTTCCCCTGTTAGGAGAGAGATTTTTTTTCACTAAGACTTTTTATTGGCTGGGACGGCTCGGAGGGCATTTCCAAAGATTAAAGGCAAGCCGGGCAGATTTGCAGTGTTTTTGGTCTAGGGTGTACCCAAGAGATGCCCCCCCCCGGAATATCGCTGATGTCGTTTCTTTACTTTTTTTCTTTTTTTATAATTTTATTTTATTCTTTTCTTCCTTAAACATCTTTCAACAATACAATAACTAACAATACAACCATCAGCTCTGCCCGGCTTTTGACTCCCTCCCCCTCCCTCCCTTCAACAGGTAATTTATTTCAATCCATCACGCACTTTTAATCTTTATGAATAGTTCACATTGTAGGATTTATTTCAGGGGTCAGCAACCCCTCAGACCATGTGGTGGGCCAGACTATATTGGGGGGGGTGTTAACGAATTCCCGTGCCCCACAAATAACCCAGAGATGCATTTTAAAATAAAAACGCACATTCTACTCATGTCAAAACACCAGGCAGGCCCCCCACAACTAACCCAGAGATGCATTTAAAATAAAAGGACACATTCTACTCATGTAAAAACACGCCGATTCCTGGACCATCCACGGGCCGGATTGAGAAGGCGATTGGGCCGGATTTGGCCCCCGGGCCTTAGTTTGCCTACCCATGATTTATTTCAGGGAGGGACGTCCAACTCCCAATAGGCTGCGATCTACTCACAGGGTAAAAAATCTGCCAGTGATCTACCCATTGTCGTAAATAGACTGGCAGTGATCTACCCAAAGTTGTTGAGCGTTTTGTAGAAAGCCAAAGATGTGGAGCTTTTTTTTAGGAAAGGCAAAGTTGGGTTGTAAGGAGATCGCTGAGGGGCCAGAGGTCACCCAGGATCTACCAGGAACACCCCATGATCTACCAGCAGATCATGATCTACCTGTTGGACATGCCTGATTTATTTCAATCCTGCTAGTGTCTTCAAATTTTTGCAATTATCCTTTAAATAAACAGTAAATTTACTCCAATCTCTCTGGAATTTCGAGTCATCTTGGTCTCGGATTCTGCAAGTCAGTCTGGCCATTTCTGCATATTCCATCTTCTTCGTCTGCCACTCCGCAATAGTAGGTATCTCTTGTAACTTCTACTAGTTTAGGGACAACCAAGTTCTCGCCGCCACGGTGGCATACCTTAATAGTCTTTGATCTACCTTTGCAATTTCATTGCCCATCAAACCCAGAAAAAGGCTTCAGGTTTTTTTTGGGAAATGTATATCTAAACATGGCCACTGGTCCCATCACTTCCTGGCAAATAGAAGGGGAAGAAATGGAGGCAGTGAGAGATTTTACTTTCTTGGGCTCCATGATCACTGCAGATGGTGACAGCAGTCACGAAATTAAAAGACGCCTGCTTCTTGGGAGGAAAGCAATGACAAACCTAGACAGCATCTTAAAAAGCAGAGACATCACCTTGCCGACAAAGGTCCGTATAGTTAAAGCTATGGTTTTCCCAGTAGTGATGTATGGAAGTGAGAGCTGGACCATAAAGAAGACTGATTCGCCGAAGAATTGATGCTTTTGAATTATGGTGCTGGAGGAGACTCTTGAGAGTCCCATGGACTGCAAGAAGATCAAACTTATCCATCCTTAAAGAAATCAGCCCTGAGTGCTCACTGGAAGGACAGATCCTGAAGCTGAGGCTCCAGTACTTTGGCCACCTCATGAGAAGAGAAGACTCCCTAGAAAAGACCCTGATGTTGGGAAAGATGGAGGGCACAAGGAGAAGGGGACGACAGAGGATGAGATGGTTGGACAGTGTTCTCGAAGTGACTGGCATGAGTTTGGCCAAACTGCGGGAGGCAGTGGAGGATAGGGGTGCCTGGCGTGCTCTGGTCCAGGGGGTCACGAAGAGTCGGACACCACTGAACGAATGAACAACAACAAATTTATTTTAAATACTTGCAGTTTCCTCAGCAAGTCTTCTGCAGAGCAGTTACTCCGCTTAATTTCACAATAATTTTATAACAATCCATAGCAGATGGCCATCCAACCTCTGCCTAAAAACCTCCAAGGAAGGAGAGTCCACAACCTCCCAAGGGAGTCTGTTGCACTGTCAAACAGCTCTTATTGCCAGAAAGTTCTTCCTGATGTTGAGTCAGAACCTCCTTCCTTGTACTTGAAGCCATGGACCCCATATGGCATGGGATGTAAAACGCAGGAGCAGTCAAACACAACATTGCTAGAGTGGACATAGAAAGGGAACTCCCGGCCAGCCAGTCAGAACTCACTGTCTCCCCTGGGCTAGGTTGGATTTTCTCTGTGTAACTGGAGATGTATGGAAGTGAGAGCTGGACCATAAAGAAGACTGATTGCTGAAAGAATGGATGCTTTTGAATTCTGGTGCTGGAGGAGACTCTTGAGAGTCCCATGGACTGCAAGAAGATCAAACCTATCCATCCTTAAAGAAATCAGCCCTGAGTGCTCACTGGAAGGACAGATCCTGAAGTTGAGGCTCCAGTACTTTGGCCACCTCATGAGAAGAGAAGACTCCCTGGAAAAGACCCTGATGTTGGGAAAGATGGAGGGCACAAGGAGAAGGGGACGACAGAGGACGAGATGGTTGGACAGTGTTCTCGAAGCTACTGGCATGAGTCTGACCAAACTGTGGGAGGCAGTGGAAGACAGGAGTGCCTGGCGTGCTCTGGTCCATGGGGTCACGAAGAGTCGGACACGACTGAACGACTGAACAACAACAACTGGAGATGGGTGTGGTCTCACCTGGGCAGGTTAACACAAAACCACAGGGGCGAGACTCCATCTCGCTCTCTTTTTTGACGATGTTCACAAAGAAGCTGTACTGCTAAGGTTCCAGCCAAGAGAGGACAAAGGAACTGTTTCCCTTTATGGAACAGTCTCCTGAATAAATGTTACTTTTACTAAGTTTAAGTCTGCCGTCTGGGATCCAATTGTGAACAGATGATTTCTCGTGAGTAAACTCTTTTTATGCTTTTATAGAAGACTGTGTAGTGTCTTATTTTGAGAGGGATTAATGGGGAAAATACCAGGACATTTATTACAGAGGTTTTAACAAACCTGAGCAAGCTATCTGCTGTGTGTGTGTGTGTTTAAAAGGGGAATGAGAACTCTGCTAATTTCTGGGACTTGTAAACACAAGTTGGAATAGGATATCTTAAACAATATATCCTCTCCTGCATCCCAAAACATTCCCACGTATGGGACAGCTGCATATTCTTGCATTTGCAGGGGGTTGGGCTAGATGACCCTCAGAGGCCCCTTCCAACTCGACAATTCTTGGATTCTGCGATACTATGAGGTAGACCTTTGACTTTCTCCAGCAGGGTTTTCCTTTGGTGTTCCTGCCAGCTTGCTTTCCATATTTCCTGCTTGCATCTGCCGCCAGCCAACTGGCTCCCCCCACTGATCTGCTGCCTCCTCGCCTTGCCTCTTTTTGTCCCTTTGGAAGAATCCCTGACCGTCCAATGACCCAGCCTCTGCCCAGCTGCTTCCTGATCCATGCCAATCCCAGATCCCACCGGCCCATCTCACGCCTGCCTTTGCCTCTGCTGCCGGTGACCCGGCACTGACGGCTGAAGGCCTCCTGGGCTCTTTCTGCTGTTCAAAGGCTGCACGGTGCCCTCTCCTCACCCACCCACCTCCTGCTTTTTAAAACACAAAACCGAAAAACCCCCCAAACTCTCTTTAATTAAGTTTAGAGATATTTAATCATCCGAGGAGGCAGAGGAGGTATTTGTTTAGCCTGAGACAGCCTCATTCCCCCTACCCCATTGCCATGCAAGCGGAATTGAACACAAATAACACGTCGACTTCTGTTTTAGGGGCTTGTGCAAAGCAGATCTTGATAGCGTTTGGTTGTTAATCTATTCTGAAAGGAGGTCTGGGATGTTTTTCAGGGCTGAGCTCTGGATCATATCTGTGGTGCGGGGGCTCACCTGCTTTCTTCGTGGGTCTCCTCTGTTCAAATGCCCATCACACACTCCTTATTGCGGGATGTGAAACACGGGTGGACATAGAAAGGATAGCGGTGTGCTGGTATCGCTGTGTCTGTTTCTCCTGAGCTGGGGCAGACTTCCTCTGCGTAACTAGAGGTGGGCGTGGCTTCACCTGCGCAGGTAAAGACAAAACCACAGGCTAGCCACCATTTCTCTCTCTTTACGACTCTCTTTCAAGAGAGCAACATGTGCTTAGGCAAGATGCTTTCTTGGCCTCCAGACAAGAGACTAGAAGGAGCTATCGCCCTTAAGGAATAGTCTCCTAATGTACAGGTGAAACTCGAAAAATTAGAATACCGTGGAAAAGTCCATTTATGTAAGCAATTGTTTTCATTAGCTACTGGAGTTTAATATATGAGATAGACTCATGACATAGAATCCTAGAGTTGGAAGAGACCACAAGGGCCATCCAGTCCAACCCCCTGCCAAGCAGGAAACACCATCCAAGCATTCCTGACAGATGGCTGTCAAGCCTCCGCTTCAAGACCTCCAAAGAAGGAGACTCCACCACACTCCTTGGCAGCAAATTCCACTGTCCAACAGCTCTTACTGTCAGGAAGTTCTTCCTAATGTTTAGGTGGAATCTTCTTTCTTGTAGTTTGAATCCATTGCCCCGTGCCCATGCAAAGCGAGATATGTTAAGCCTTTGCTTGTTATAATTGTGATGATTATGGTGTACAGCTGATGGTCTCTTCCAACTCTAGGATTCTAGGATTTTACTCCCAGCCTTCCTGAAAACATCTGGAGGGCACTAAGTTGAGGGAGGCAGATGCAAATTTTGTCCACTGAGCATGAATGAGAAATCATTCTGCATATGCTCAGAGAAACTCCCAATTTTTATTTCGACAAATACTAGACTGCTGCTGATGTAGGTTACAGAGAGATCAGAAATAAAAGGGCACAGAGAACTGGTCCCAGGCATTCCTAATTCTCAGCCCCTCTCATTTTAGAACCTCCCCCCTCCACATTTAGGGAACGCTCTCCTGTTCGCGGTAATGGCCCGGGTGTTAGCCCAGGCAACAATTTGCCCCTCTCAAGCGTAAACTTCCATTAACTTTTGCAAATGGGATTTTCTTTCCCTCCCTCCCCCCCCCCAAAGGAAGCTAAGCAAATTGACCTCTTTGAAGATAATGTTTGCGGAGGGAAGGGATCCTTGTTAATTAGAGAAAAACGGTTAAGAGAATTTCAAAAACACGTTGCTCTACCCAAATCTTCTGCTTCTGCTTTCCAGCTGGAAGGGGATTATTTCCATGGAAAGCGCCTGGGTTTTGGAGGAATTTTGGAGGAATGTGACTTCAGGGAAGGGGAAATGGTGCGGTCCTTCTTCTTCCGAGCAGATTGGCCTGGTTAGGTGACCAACCTTGCGGGAGGCAGGAACAAACGAACAAATAAATAAATAACAAATTCATAATAACAACAACGAATTTATTACCTGCCCATCACCCTGAGACCCCGGAGCGGGCGACAACATCCCAACATCCCAGGGGGGCCGGACTAGATTAGATGACCGTTTGGTCCCTTTCCAACTCTTCCATTCTATGATTCTATAATCGATAATCAATGCATTGTAACAGTTGCTGTTTAGGGAAGTTTTTAATCTGCGACATTTTAATGTACAGTGGTACCTCGACTTACGGAGATAATCCGTTCCGAAGGAGCCCCCGTAAGTCGAAATCTGCGTAAGTCGAAGGCGCCATCACGGAACGGCGGAAAACTTCGCGAGTCGAAAAAACCTCGTAAGTCGAGGTATCGTGCCACCGCTTCCCCTTCGTAACTCGAAAATTTCTGAAGCGGCGGCCGTTTTTTCCGCTTCCGGAACTGATTCGGAAGTCGAAAACGTCGGAAGTCGAGTCGCTCGTTAATTCGAGGTACCGCTGTATCCTAATATCTCTTGGAAGCTGCCCAGAGTGGCTGGGGAAACCCAGCCAGATGGGTGGGCTACAAATAATAAATTATTATTGTTATTACTACTATGCCATAAGAACCACTATCTTGTTACATTTATATTATTCTTCCTGTAAAAATGTGTGAGACTACGACACGGTATTTATTTGCATTACCCAGAACTTGTACAACTGATGAAGCCCAGGACGGCGAAACAAGGTCAATATTCCGGAAATCCTTGTCTTAAGACTTCGTGAAAGGGTTATGTGGAACAACCCTCCATGTGGATTGTTTGGAATTTATGAACAGACACAGGTGGAAAAGACACTAGTGCATGTATGGACCTTATGCATTAACTTATTACAGAATGAACTGATCCACTGGTTCTTCTGCTTTTTCCGTTGGGCTTTATGAGTTATTTCCGTTGAAATCTATAATATGATACAGTGAATAGTATACTTTATTTATGCAAGAGTACATGAGAAGAGGGACGCAGGTGGAACTGTGGGTTAAACCACTGAGCCTAGGACTTGCGGATCAGAAGGCCGGCGGTTCGAATCCCCGCGACAGGGTGAGCTCCCGTTGCTCGGTCCCAGCTCCTGCCCACCTAGCAGTTCGAAAGCACGTCAAAAGTGCAAGTAGATAAATAGGTACCACTCCGGCGGGAAGGTAAATGGCGTTTCCGTGCGCTGCTCTGGTTCGCCAGAAGCGGCTTAGTCATGCTGGCCACATGACCCGGAAGCTGTCTGCAGACAAACGCCGGCTCCCTTGGCCTATAGAGCGAGATGAGCGCCGCAACCCCAGAGTCGGACACGACTGGACCTGATGGTCAGGGGTCCCTTTACCTTCATGAGAAGAGAAGACTCCCTAGAAAAGACCCTGATGTTGGGAAAGATGGAGGGCACAAGGAGAAGGGGACGACAGAGGATGAGATGGTTGGACAGTGTTCTCGAAGCGACTGGCATAAGTTTGGCCAAACTGCGGGAGGCAGTGAGAGATAGGCGTGCCTGGCGTGCTCTGGTCCATGGGGCCACGAAGAAGCGGACACGACTGAACGACTGAACACACACACACACAGCCGGTTACGTCTTGTGTGTTTATTGAGTATGTTTTACATAACCATAGGTTTTATGTTATTTTGCAAATTCTATGATTCTATACATTAAATAGCTGAGAGAAGGAAGAGTGTCCTTACTGTCCCCCGTTTAGCCACCCCCGTAATGATCTCCCTTATTTCCGATTTTTCCATACGGATAAGCTCCTTCTGTTTCGCCCAGTCCAGGGCATCTGAGCATGTTCTGAGAGCTATTCCCCTGCGGCTGACTTAGCCAGCCCACTTACAACATGCGGAGTAAAGAGAAAGCCACTCTGGTCGCCGGCCCCGATCCTGCGCCAGCCCCTCTCCTTCCGAGGAGCAAAGCCCTCTCGAGGGGTCATGGGGAGACCCATGCTCCCCCCCCGCCCGGTCTGTATTATTTCACCCCACCTAATGAAGCAGGACTCCCGGCTGGAAGAGGCAGCCCACAACTCTCGCCGGCAGCTCGGAACAGCACATCCCGGATGATTTGTCACCATTATCCCTCGGCGCTCTCTCTCTCTCTCCCTGGCTGCCGCGTGGGCCGTCACCACCTTCTGGGGCTAAGGGGAGCTGACAGGCTTGTTATTGGGTTCACGGCGATGCCGTACTCCCTTAGAACTGCACAGAAGGAAGTTTCGACTCTCCCGGAGACGGGCAATGCTCGCCATGCCTCTGGGAGCACTCAAAGTTTCCCACTTGGCAGCCTGGGCTGGGAAACAGAGGCCTGGGAATCTGCGCAGGATGGCATTGACCAAGCCAGATGTTTGGAAATCCCACTCTAACCAGCACCTGGGCAGCAGGAAGAACTTGTGGGGAAGCCTGAGTTTTCCGTTCTGGTTCGCATCGGAGAGTCGCTGCCAGGCAGTGCAGGCAGTGTTGAGCAGGATGGGTCCATGTTCTGACTCTGTATGAGGCAGCGTGCCCTGTCTCTACTGGGGAGAACTGGGCCAAAGCAAACAAGATGAATTTTAACAGGGAGAAATGTAAAGTACTACACTTGGGCAAAAAATAATAATGAAAGGCACAAATACAGGATGGGTGACACCTGGCTTGAGAGCAGTACATGTGAAAAGGATCTAGGAGTCTTGGTAGACCACAAACTTGACATGAGTCAACAGTGTGATGCAGCAGCTAAAAAAGCCAATGCAATTCTGGGCTGCATCAATAGGAGTATAGCGTCTAGATCAAGGGAAGTAATAGTACCACTGTATTCTGCTCTGGTCAGACCTCACCTGGAATACTGTGTCCAGTTCTGGGCACCACAGTTCAAGAAGGATACTGACAAGCTGGAACGTGTCCAGAGGAGGGCAACCAAAATGGTCCAAGGCCTGGAAACGATGCCTTATGAGGAACGGCTTAGGGAGCTGGGTATGTTTAGCCTGGAGAAGAGAAGGTTAAGGGGTGATATGATAGCCATGTTCAAATATATCAAAGGATGTCATATAGAGGAGGGAGAAAGGTTGTTTTCTGCTGCTCCAGAGAAGCGGACACGGGGCAATGGATTCAAACTACAAGAAAGAAGATTCCACCTAAACATTAGGAAGAACTTCCTGACAGTAAGAGCTGTTGGACAGTGGAATTTGCTGCCAAGGAGTGTGGTGGAGTCTCCTTCTTTGGAGGTCTTGAAGCGGAGGCTTGACAGCCATCTGTCAGGAATGCTTTGATGGTGTTTCCTGCTTGGCAGGGGGTTGGACTGGATGGCCCTTGGGGTCTCTTCCAACTCTAGGATTCTATGATTCTATGCTATTCAGAACTTTATTCATAAACAGGGCCGTCTCGTCATAGGGGCTGGGTGGCGCAGTGCGCCCCCGCTAGCCCGCCGGCATACCAGGCGCCCCCTCCCCAACCCGCCCGCCCCCATGGGCGGGTGGGCGGGCGGCGCTCGCGCGCCGGCGGGCAAGCTGCAAGCCGGCTGCCCTCCGGAGCCCCAGCTGGAGCGCTGGGAAGGGCGCGCAAAGCCCCGCACCGCTCCAGCGCCACGCCCCTCATCTCCCGCTCGCCCACCCCCCCTCCCGAGGGGCGGGCAGCACGGGAGGGAGGTGGGCAGAGATGCGGCCCACCGGGGCCGCCGAGGGATCCTTGCGCCAGGGCAGCCGATCCCTTTAAGACGGCCCTGTTCAGAACAATCTTTAGTGTTACGTGATGGTTTGTAGTTCAGCGGTGTGGGTATGTTGAGGAAAGTCAGAGAGGAAATATTGATTAAATATTTTCCCTCCTCACTCAGTCCAGGGAGCAAGCAGCAGAGCACATTCCCTTGCACATTTCTGGAAACAAGTTGATGCACTCCTTAGGATCATTTAAGTTGACCAATCCAGTCTGGCTTGTCCAGTCTGGATTATTCCTGGTAAGTTTCCCCTTTTATTTCCCTCTTGAAATAATAACAACACAACAGTCTTACTCTTAAAAGTAAGAGTAAAGTTTACTTACATTCAGTTCACAGCAGCATTCTGAAGGCAGGCTTTGTCTTGCGGTTACGGTTACGTTTGCAGAGAAAAGAAGTCTGAGGTAGGCCTCCGACTTTCTACCTTGTGGCTCCCATCCTCTGTAAGGATGAGAGTGATGTGCTGCTGGCTAAGAGCCACAAGAGGAATATGGCTGTGTGGCTAGCTCTTTTAAAGGGTCTGCTAGTCTCACACCTATCTACAAAAAAAAGGACCCCTGGACAGTTAAGTCCAGTCATAGGGTTGCAGCCGTTCATCTCACTTTCAGGCCGAGGGAGCCAGCATTTGTCCACAGACAGCTTTCTGGGTCATGCGGTCAGCAGGACTAAACTGCTTCTGGCGCAACAGAACACCGTGACGGAAACCGGAGCACACGGAAATGCCGTTGACCTTCCCGCTGGAGCGGTACCTATTTATCTACTTGCACTTTGGCGTGCTTTCGAACTGCTAGGTTGGCAGGAGCTGGGACAGAGCAACGGGAGCTCACCCCGTCGCGGGGATTTGAACCGCTGACCTTCTGATCAGCAAGCCCTAGGCTCTGTGGTTTAGACCACAGCGCCACCCGCGTCCCTTCACACCAGAATTCAAAAGCATCAATCTTCAATGATCAACTTAGTTCGTCTCTAAGGTGCTACTGGAAGGATTTTTTTTATTTTTATTTATAACAAACAAAGGCTTGACATATCTCACTTTGCATGTCATGAGTCTATCTCATATATTAAACTCCAGTAGCTAATGAAAACAATTGCTTACATAAATGGACTTTTCCACAATATTCTAATTTTTCGAGTTTCACCCTAGTCCGTTACGCAGAGCCACTCCCGACTGCCTGGGTCCCTCCTCTCCTCTCCTCTCCTCTCCTCTCCTCTCCTCTCCTCTCCTCTCCTCTCCTCTCCTCTCCTCTCCTCTCCTCTCATTTCCTCGGAGTCTCCCTCTCCGCCTCTGACTCTGTCTGCGAGCTCCATCTAGACTTCATCTATCATGTTTATGTGGAAGGGAAGAGATTAGCTCTCTCGACCAATTTCCCGCCTCGCACTCCTCCGCCTTGGGGGCCTCCAGAGGTGGGAGCAGATGGCAGAGTGTGCGCACCGATCTCTCCAGCCAGAGCCACTAATGGGTTTCCCAGCCTCAAGCGCGTCAGGAGCAAACGTCAGGCGACTCTTACGAGAGACGCTGAGGAAGAGGACGGCTCCACTCCTCATGCCAGTCGCTTCGAGAACTATTCTGCTTTCCATCTTAAAAAGCAGAGACATCCTCTTGCCGACAAAGGTCCGTATACAGGGCCGTCTTATCCATAGGGGCTACTGGCGCGCTGCGCCAGGGCGCCGGCCCCCCCAGGGGTGCCCCCGCAATCCTGCCGGTATACCATGCGCCCCCTCCATAACCCGCCCCCACAGGCGGACGGGCGCTCGTGCGCCGCCGGCGCAGCTGCTGCTACCCATGCTGCTCCCGGGCGGACTGCAAGCCGGCCACCCTTGCCTCCCATCCTGTGCGGGGAGCCCCAGCTGGAGCACTGGAAGGGCGCACAGAGCCCCACGCCACTCCAGTGCCATGCCCCTCATTCCCCGCTCGCCCACCCCCCTCCCGAGGGGCGGCCAGCACGGGAAGGAGGTGGCCCCAGAGCCGGAGAGGCGGCCTGTCAGCCAGAGGGATCGCCATGCCACGGCGGCCGATTTGCCTAAGACGGCCCTGTCCGTATAGTTGAAGCTATGGTTTCCCCAGTAGTGATGTATGGAAGTGAGAGCTGGACCAAAAAGAAGACTGATCGCCAAAGAATTGGATGCTTTTGAATTATGGTGCTGGAGGAGACTCTTGAGAGTCCCATGGACTGCAAGAAGATCAAACCTATCCATTCTTAAAGGAAATCAGCCCTGAGTGCTCACTGGAAGGACAGATCCTGAAGTTGAGGCTCCAAGTACTTTGGCCACCTCATGAGAAGAGAAGACTCCCTGGAAAAGACCCTGATGTTGGGAAAGATGGAGGGCACAAGGAGAAGGGGACGACAGAGGATGAGATGGTTGGACAGTGTTCTCGAAGCGACTGGCATGAGTTTGGCCAAACTGCGGGAGGCAGTGGAGGATAGGGTGCCTGGCGTGCTCTGGTCCATGGGGTCACGAAGAGTCGGACACGACTGAACGACTGAACAACAACAACAACAACAACAACAATTCTACTTTCTCTTAATTAATTAATTAATTATTAATAATGAGAAATTATTATTATTATTATTATTATTATTATTATTATTATTATTATTATTGAAAAGGAAGAAGAAGAAGAAGAGTTTGGATTTGATATCCCACTTTATCACTACCCGAAGGAGTCTCAAAGCGGCTAACATTCTCCTTTCCCTTCCTCCCCACAACAAACACTCTGTGAGGTGAGTGGGGCTGAGAGACTTCAGAGAAGTGTGACTAGCCCAAGGTCACCCAGCAGCTGCATGTGGAGGAGCGGGGAAGCGAACCCGGTTCACCAGATTATGAGTCTACCGCTCTTAACCACTACACCACACATGCTCAGGAGCTGGATCTCACCATGAACGCCTCCTCCTCCTCCAACAACAAAAACAACAACTTATTATCAACAACAACAACAACAACAATTCATTTATACCCCGCCCACCTGGCTGGGTTTCCCCAGCCACTCTGGGTGGCTCCCAACAGAATATTAAAAACACGATAAAACATCAAGCATTAAAAACTTCCCTTGTTCTCTTTTTTTTGTTTGTTTCTATATATTTATTTTAAAAGTGAAAATTTGGCAATGGCTTCAGATGGCGCCTCTTGGGGTTTCGGAGTCCATCCCCACTGTAGGCTGTGTGACCTGCAGGTTGGATAGGCTGCCGAAGTCCAGGGCAGAGACCTCAGGGACACAGTTTTCTCTTCTTTCTCCTTCCTCTTCCTGCAGTTTGATGGAGATGCCCCTAACTGGTCCTCTTTGAATTTGTTGTTGTTTAGTCGTTCAGTCGTGTCCGACTCTTCGTGACCCCGTGGACCAGAGCATGCCAGGCACGCCTATCTTCCACTGCCTCCCGCAGTTTGGCCAAACTCATGCCAGTCGCTTCGAGAACACTGTCCAACCATCTCGTCCTCTGTCGTCCCCTTCTCCTTGTGCCCTCCATCTTTCCCAACATCAGGGTCTTTTCCAGGGAGTCTTCTCTTCTCATGAGGTGGCCAAAGTACTGGAGCCTCAGCTTCAGGATCTGTCCTTCCAGTGAGCACTCAGGGCTGATTTCTTTAAGGATGGATAGGTTTGATCTTTTTGCATACCCAGCAACTTTATTGCAGAGCTTTTTGCTAGGGATGATGGCAATCTCCTCACATACTTGCTTGTTTGTGTGGAAGTCATTCCCAAGACGGGGATAGTATTTTTCTTTTCTTTTTTTTATAAGGTTTTTATTATTTTCCAATAGAACAAAGAAGAAAAAAGACATTACATAAACATAAACACAAAAAAACACAATACATAATAAACAATAAACAATATAAAAACAATAACAACAACCTCAAACAAAGAAAATCAAATACAAACCTAAATAAACACCTATCTTTGTACTTTTCTTGTTTCTAACTTCTCTATGGGGACTTCCCCTGTTCCCTCCACTGCCTTCAACATCATATAAATATTTTAAGTAGCTTTATATCCTTTTCCCTTAACATTTATCGTATTCCTTAATAGTCTTTAGATATTCTTTAAAATTACTTAATCTAATATAAATCATGTCTTATGGTCACTATCTTAAGATATTCTTTTGCAATTAAATCATTTCTCACAAAAATTTATTCTAGACAATTTTATCTCACATCCACCTGCTAAAGCCGATTCTTCTGATTAGTTCTGCTCAAATATTCAAATATTCAGTTTTACACATTTAAGTAGATAGTCCTTAAATTTCTTCCAATCCTGCGACACCGTCTCCTCCCTCTGGTCTCGGATTCTAGCGGTCAGTTCAGCGAGTTCCATATAGTCCATTAACTTCATCTGCCATTCTTCCACTGTTGGGATCTCTTCACCCTTCCAAGTTCTTGCCAATAAAATTCTAGCCGCTGTTGTGGCATACATAAAAAATACTCTATCCTGACTGGGTATCTCTTCATTAGTCATGCTCAAAAGGAATGCCTCTGGTTTCTTACTGAAGGTAATTTTCATTACCTTTTTAAGCTCATTATAAATCTTATCCCAGAAAGCATTTACTCCCGGACATGACCACCACATATGAAAAAAGGTACCTTTCGTAGACTTACATTTCCAACACACATCAGACATTTTGGAATTCATCTTAGCTAACTTAACTGGGGATAGTATTTTTCAATTATTACCCGGGCGGCCTTTTTCACCGTCTTTGTGCGCACTCGTCCGATGTTGACAGCGGCCGGTCCAAAAGAGGGCAAAGCATGCCGGGAAGAGAGCTATCTTCCCTTGTTCTCTTTGAATGGCAATGGCACCCACCTGTGAGGTGCCGGATCTGAGTTCCAGCTGGGGGGGGGGGAAAGCCCTGATCAATATTATTATTACTATTAAAATTTGTACACTGCCTTTCACCCGCAGATCTCAGGGCTGCTCACAACATAAAAACACAAGGTTAAAAAACACAAAGCACATAATAGCTGGGATAGCATGAGACTCTTAATTGCAGGGTTGTGGGTTCGAGTCCCACGTTGGGCACAAGGTTCCTGCATTGCAGGGGGTTGGACTGGATGACCCTCGGGGTCCCTTCCCACTCTTCAAGTCTATGATTCTAATGCAAAACAAGAACAATCCAAACTAGGCCAAGAACGTGACCCCGGTTCTTGTTTATTTATTTCACAGAATTTATACACCGCTCAGGCCAAGGGTCTTGTTTATTTATTTCACAGAATTTATACACCGCTCAGCTGTTAAAAAGCAACAACCTCAAAGCGATTTACATAAAAGACGAAAGCAATGAAATTCTCAATAAGAAAAAAAATAGCAGCTGTAATTTTAGACTTTCGGAAAGCTAAAATAAGACTCAAGACATCTGGGTAGGCTTGCGTCAACCAAAATGTTTTTAGCAAGTGCCAAAAAGAGGTTCCTTTCTGAGATCAATAGGCAGGGAGTTCCAAAGTGGTGCAACACCGACAGATTGACTTCTTCCAAATGTGGAGTGTATAATATATCACACCTGTGACAGTTCCAGTTGTGTCAATCAATCAAGTCGGCATACATGGAGGAAGGGGATCTCAATTATACTGAGTGAGGGTTCAAACCCTGGCCTCTTCCAATGCTCTAACCACTACACCACACTGTAAGTTATATATTTTTATTTTTATTTTAAACACCTTAACATTACTTCTAAGCCACCTTGGCAGGAATTGCATCTTGAAAGGCGGGATATAGAAATAACTCTTGTAGAAAGGTGGTGCCGTGAGCCGGTAAGTCCAGCTGTCAGCCAGAAGGTTGGTGGTTCGAGTCCACCCAGGGGTGGCTGCGGGCAGGATTCCTGCATTTCAGGGGCTGGACTAGATGACCCCTGGGAGTCCCTTCCAACATTACGATCCTCTGGTCTGTGATTTGATGAGTAAGGAACAAGTGAATTCTGGCCACAGGGGCTGAGCAAGCAACTGGAGCGCCTTGAGTGTAGGAACTGTGCTCCAGGAATTCTGCCAGCCACATTTTGCAAACTCCCCAACCGCCTTTAGGTCAGAGAAGCTCTTGTGTCACCCTCAGTCTTCCTCATCTGCATTATGGGGATAATCACACAGCTCTGTCCTCCTCGGATTACCTAGCGGCTCCATGCAAAGGCCTTAGAATAGGGGTCAGCAACCTTTTTCAGCCGTGGGCCGGTCCACCATCCCTTAGACCATGTGATGGGCCAAACTATATTTTTTTTGGGGGGGGGAATGAACGAATTCCTATGCCCCACAGATAACCTAGAGATACATTTTAAATAAAAGCACACATTCTACTCATGTAAAAAATACCCCTCCCCAACCTCTCACTATATATAAGGGTCTGGTGACTTCTGTTTCAGTGTATCTGAAGAAGTGTGCATGCACACGAAAGCTCATACCAAGAACAACTTAGTTGGTCTCTAAGGTGCTACTGGAAGGAATTTTTTTTTTTTTTTTTTTGTTTCGAATACGGCAGACCAACATGGCTACCAGGCAGACCAACAAACACCAGGCATTTAAAATAAAAGGACGCATTCTACTCATGTGAAAACACCAGGCAGGCCCCACAAATAACCCAGGAGATGCATTTTAAATAAAAGGACACATTCTACTCATGTAAAAACACCAGGCAGGCCCCACAAATAACCCAGAGATGCATTTTAAATAAAAGGACACATTCTACTCATGTAAAAACACCAGGCAGGCCCCACAAATAACCCAGAGATGCATTTTAAATAAAAGGACACATTCTACTCATGTAAAAACACCAGGCAGGCCCCACAAATAACCCAGAGATGCATTTTAAATAAAAGGACACATTCTACTCATGTAAAAACACCAGGCAGGCCCCACAAATAACCCAGAGATGCATTTTAAATAAAAGGACACATTCTACTCATGTAAAAACACCAGGCAGGCCCCACAAATAACCCAGAGATGCATTTTAAATAAAAGCACACATTCTACTCATGTAAAAACATGCTGATTCCTGGACTGTTCATGTGCTGGATTGAGAAGGCGATTGGGCCGCATCTGTCCCACGGGCCTTAGGTTGCCTACGCCTGCCTTAGAAGAACAGTCGAAATGGGATTTGCACCTGCGAAAAATGTCACCAAGGGGAGGCGATTCCCATTTCTCTTACACTGGCGGCACCAGCCATCTCCTGTTATCAGATGTGGGCGTCCCTCTCACTCTCACCTTGGCAGCCAGAGGGGATTGGAGCATGCCAGGGGAACTGGCTGGCTGGCTGGCAGGCAGGCAGGCACCCCCCGGCACCCCCCGCAGAAATTTCTGCTCTCTGGGCCTGATGTGAGACGAGCCAGTGTCCATGAGCTTCCTTTCCCTGCTCTCCTAACAATCTCGGCTCCCTCCTACTTCTCTCTGCCTCCCCTTTCAAACAGGCTTCTGGTAGATCAACAGACTCCGCCTGCCTTCAATATTTAAACTGCCCAAGGATCCTAATGGAATCCACCACCGGTAGAACCACCTAAGCGATGGCAAATGGAACGATCTGGCTGCCCTCCGACGGGGGTGTTTGGAGAGGTGATTTTAATAGCACAGATTAGTGGCATTTGGATATATTTCTTTTCACCCAGTCTCTCTCTCAAAAAATAATCAGATCACAGGCCTGCAAGCTTTGCCGGTGAGGCAGAGAAACAGCGCCTGTCTTGAATTACGATGCGAACCCTCTTCTCAAATCGGCTGCTGAACAGAAAAGTTCTCAAGCTGGTCTCCGACCCCCTGGGATATCGCATGCCGTTCCCCAGCGGTTCGGCAGAGAAACAGCATCTTCAAATCACCCTAGGCCCAGCTTCCCCAACTGGGTGCCCTCCAGAGATTTTGGGGTGACATTGTGGGATGTAAAATGCAGGAGCAGTCAAACACAACATTGCTAGAGTGGACACAAAAGGGGAACTCTAAGCCAGCCAGTCGGAACTTGCTGTTTCTCCTGGGCTGGGATAGACTTCCTCTGTGTAACTGGAGATGGGTGTGGCCTCACCTGGGCAGGTTAACACAAAACCACAGGGGCCAGACTCCATCTTCCTCATTTGGACCATGCTCTCAAAGAAGCAACATCGCTAAGATACTCTCTTGGCCAGCCCCTTGGGGGCCCCTTCCACCTCTTCCATTCTATGAGTCTGTGGGGCATTGGGAAGACGCAGCCTCTGTCCAGAGTGCTGAAACCACCCAGTCAGCACGCGCAGACAACCCCCTTCTCACACCCCTTATTTTGGGCGGATGTTTCCCATCTCCCAGTGGCGGGGTGTGCTGTCTCAGCCGCGCGCACAAAGCTGAACGAGGCTTTTCTCTGGGGGGTTAACAACGTGCGAGGGCGGCGCGAACAAAGCATGCCCTCCCCTTGCTTCCAGACTGCCGATCCGAGCTTGCCTCCACAATCTAATAAATCAGTGGAATAAATGTGATTGATGTACTAGATCAAATAAGCCAATAACACTTGCATAATTGCGGAGGAAATTTGCATCACTTATACCGCTGGAGGTGAATTTGACTTTCGGAGTTGGGGGACGGTCGGCTAGTCGGCCGGAAGCATGGCCTCTGAGGCGCATGGACCCCGTGCAACCTTCTAACTCAACCCAACCCCACTGCCCCCATTTCCTTACGGCCTCCTCACATAATCCTCAGAGTCCGGTCGTTTCTCAGGTCTCCAAATTCCGCTTGGAAGCGAGGAGGCCAGAGTCGGTGGAGACAATCTCAATAATGAAGTGTGCATAATCCTATTAGTCAATGAACTCTTCCCTCACCTCTCTCTCCCCTTCTCTCTCTTTTGCTGGAGAAGAATAGGACGGAAACCTGAGCAACTGCAGACACAGGGCAGGTTGTTTTTTTTTTTTTAACATTAATTCTGAGCGGAGGGGACTGGAGGCTTGTGGGGCCAAGCGAGAGACCCAGCTTCTTTGATCGGGATTAAATTTACAAGTGCTCGTTCCTCCCTATTGCTTTCTTTCCCGGCAGCTCTCGGCCTACAAGGGTCCCACTGTGCCATTGCCCCCCAGGGGACAGAATGGCTGTCACAGCAACAAGTCTGAGAGTGAGGAGGGGGACAGGTGTGGAGCGTGAGAATATAAGGAGAGTCTGGCTGCTGGATCAGGGCCAAGGGCCCATCTAGAAGCGCAGAATTGAATCGTAGTATTGTAGAGTTAGAAGGGACCCCCTGGGGTCATCCAGTCCAACCCCCCCTGCAATGCAGGAATCTCAAATGAAGCATCTGTGACAGACAGCCATCCAACCTCAGCTCAAAAGCCTGCAAGGAAGGAGAGTCCACAGCCTCCCAGTGTGGTGTAGTGGTTAAGAGCAGTAGTCTTGTAATCTGGTGAACCAGGTTTGCGTCTCTGCTCCTCCACATGCAGCTGCTGGGTGACCTTGGGCTAGTCACACTTCTTGAAGTCTCTCAGCCCCACTCACCTCACAGAGTGTTTGTTGTGGGGGAGGAAGGGAAAGGAGAATGTTAGCTGCTTTGAGACTCCTTTGGGTAGTGATAAAGCGGGATATCAAATCCAAACTCTTCTTCTTCTTCTACTCCCGAGGGAGATCGTTCCACTGTCAAACTGACTGTCAGAAAGTTCTTCCTGATGCTGAGTCAAAATCTCCTTTCTTATAGCTTGAAGCCATTGCCCCAAGTCCCAACCTCCGGAGCAGTAGAAAACAGGCATGTTCCCTCTTCCAGATATTTGAGGATGGCTCTCCCATCAGTGGCGGAGTAAGGCTCCGCGGTACCCGGGGCGGCAAAGGAAACGCCCCGGGGGCGGGACGTCGTGACATCAATTGTGACGTCATGAGCTCCGCCCCCAGGGCGGTTCCGGGGGTGCCGGCGCCGCTTTCAGCCTCTTTTAAGCCGAAGAGCTCGCTTTTAGCTCTCCGGCTCAAAAGGAGGCTTGAGCGGCGATCCGATGCGCTGCCGCTCCCAGGGTGACGGAGGGAGCGGCAGCCGTGGGAATGGTGGGAGGGGCTCCTCTGCCGCCCCCACCCGCCGCTTCTCGCCCCTGTCGCCCGGGGGCGTACCGCCCCCACCGACCCCCCAGCGACGCCCCTCTCCCATCTCCTCTTTCCCAGACCAAACGTCCCCTGGTCCTTCAACCGTTCCTCATAAGGCTTGGTTTCCAGACCCTTGATCAGCTTGGTCGCCCCCTTCTCTGCAGCCAGCTGTTGGGAACATGTGTCCTTGTTGGAAGTATTGGGATGTGACCGAAGGCCGGTGGTTCTCCATGGGGAGAAAGCAGATAGAGAGAGGGACCTCCTTCCTCTCTCAGGGGAGGAAAACATTTCATAGAATCCTAGAATCCTAGAGTTGGAAGAGACCCCAAGGGCCATCCAGTCCAACCCCCTGCCAAGCAGGAAACACCATCCAAGCATTCCTGACAGATGGCTGTCAAGCCTCCGCTTCAAGACCTCCAAAGAAGGAGACTCCACCACACTCCTTGGCAGCAAATTCCCACTGTCCAACAGCTCTCACTGTCAGGAAGTTCTTCCTAATGTTTAGGTGGAATCTTCTTTCTTGTAGTTTGAATCCATTGCCCCGTGTCCGCTTCTCTGGAGCAGCAGAAAACAACCTTTCTCCCTCCTCTATATGACATCCTTTGATATATTTGAACATGGCTATCATATCACCCCTTAACCTTCTCTTCTCCAGGCTAAACATACCCAGCTCCCTAAGCCGTTCCTCATAAGGCATCGTTTCCAGGCCTTGGACCATTTTGGTTTGCCGTCCTCTTGTCACATTCCATTTCGATAGGAACGGAACGTATCCCTTTTACTTTGGCCCTGGCGATGTAGCAGAGGCATCCATGAGAGATTTCTTTTGTCCCCCTTCCTCTGCTCCAGCCAGAGGCTGGCAGTATCATCCTCCGCTGACGGAGGGCAAAGCAAGGGGTGACGCCCAGAACATCTGTGCACCCTTCCCCGCAGCGCCACGCACATGTCGCTGTCGTGGAGAACTGGGCGCTGTGCTGCCACCGCCCTTGGCATGAGCTGCAAGCTGCTTTCTGTGCCATGGAGGGATCTCTGAGTGCGTGCAAGGGGGGGGGGAGAGCATAGGAGAACAGATGGAGCAAAAGCAGCCAGCTCAGTCACCTGCCAGGCATCTTGATACCTGAGCGAGTTTCCAAGGAGCACCTGGAAGGCTGCAGCTGCCCCACACCTGGACCCACAGCTGCAGCTGCCCCCCCCCATGCAATCCTAGACCACATCGACAGAAGTCTTGTCTTTGGGTCAAGGAAAGCTCATACCAAGAACAAACTTAGTTGGTCTCTAAGGTGCTACTGGAAAGAATTTTTTATTTTGTGTGCCATGCCCAGAGGGATGGGCTCTGAGCTGGTAAAGAAGGCGTGCAATGGGGGCTGGGGGGAGAGCATGGATAGAAGAGAACAGACTGGAGCAGAAAGCAGGCTCCAGCTCAGACTCCCTGGAAAAGACCTGATGTTGGGAAAGATGACGACATGGTTGGACAGTGTTCTCGAAGCGACTGGCATGAGTTTGGCCAAACTGCGGGAGGCGATAGTCCATGGGGTCACTCGGACAGGAGTTATCACCTGAGACCATATAACACCGGTCCTGGACCTACAGCAGCTCCGAGCACAATTCAAAGTGTTGGTGCTGACCTTTAAAGCCCTAAATGGCCCAGCCCACCTGTCTCCAATCGTTCAGCCCGGACACAGCTGCGAGGGCCTTCTGGCCCCCGCAGCTACAGGGAACCAGGCAGAGGGCCTTCTCGGTGTCCTGGAACGCCCTCCCATCAGATGTCAAGGAAATAAACAACATCGACAGAAGTCTTGTCTTTGGGTCAAGGAAAGCGTGTCATACCAAGAACAATCTTGTCCTCTGTCGTCCCCTTCTCCTTGTGCCCTCCACTTAGGGTTCCAGGGAGTCTTCTCTTCTATGAGGTGCTCAACTCAGGAAAGCAAATTTTTTTTATCTTTTGCAGTTGGGATCAAGATTCTTTTTTGAAGGTGGCGGACTCTCCTTGTTTGGAGGTTTTTAAACAGAGTTTGGGTAGCTCTTATTTAGCTGGGATTCTGGCATCGCAGGGGGTTGGACTAGATAACCCTTTCAAATCTACATTTCTATGATTGATATTCTCTCTCTGTTTGTGTATTATTTGTTATTGCTTTCGTACTTTGCCATTCCTCCAAGGAGCTCAAGGGAGAAAGTGTCTGCATGTCCCACAATTTTGAGGCACGGATCTGAGAGCTTTCCCCTTGCCCTGCTCCTTACTCAGGGAAAACCTGCTCTTTGGTGCCGAACTGGAGCACATGTCAACTGGACAAAACCCCTATTCTGTGCCAAAGAGTCATTTCCCCCAAGGGAAAACAGCATGACAAGTGGAAGCATGGTCGAGCCCTAAACCTTGGGAAGAACTTTCTGGTGGCAAGAGCTGTTCGATGGTGGAATGGCTGGAGGGCACCAGGTTGGGGAAGGTGACTTTCCGACAACCCTGCAAAGTGGGAGACATCCATGGCTTTATCCTCATCTCTGAGCACTCCTCTCAAGACAGCGCTGCAGCTCGGGCAGAGAAAGATCTAGCAATTGGCTAAATCTCTGCGCTCGGCACCTGCAATTTTATGAATGGAGCCAGTTCCAGAGATCACCATGGCAACATGCCTGATCTCCCCCCCCCCCGCTATTTCTTAAGGAGACTGACAAAAACCTGAGACTCTTCTCCTCCACATCTTCCAAAAGCTTGTCCACCAAAAGAGGCTTGCAGAGGATTACAATGGATTCCTCATCCCTACCTCCCGACCCGGGCAGATCTCTGTTTCTGCAACTTGCCCTCCTTCTGCCTACTTATAGAACATTTCTTCTCTCTCCAGCGCCTGCCATAGAATCACAGAGCTGTAGAGTTGGAAGGGACCCGGAGGGTCATCCAGTCCAGCCCCTGCGATGCAGGATTCACAGCTGAAGAAGTGACGGCAGATGGCCAGGCAACCTCTGCTTGTTGTTGTTCAGTCATTCAGTCGTGTCCGACTCTTCGTGACCCCACGGACCAGAGCACGCCAGGCACTCCTGTCTTCCACTGCCTCCCTCAGTTTGGTCAGACTCATGTCGCTTCGAGAACACTGTCCAACCATCTCGTCCTCTGTCGTCCCCTTCTCCTTGTGCCCTCCATCTTTCCCAACATCAGGGTCTTTTCCAGGGAGTCTTCTCTTCTCATGAGGTGGCCAAAGTACTGGAGCCTCAGCTTCAGGATCTGTCCTTCCAGTGAGCACTCAGGGCTGATTTCCTTCAGAATGGATAGGTTTGATCTTCTTGCAGTCCATGGGACTCTCAAGAGTCTCCTCCAGCACCAGAATTCAAAAGCATCAATTCTTCAGCATCAGTCTTCTTTATGGTCCAGCTCTCACTTCCACACATCACTACTGGGAAAACCATAGCTTTAACTATACGGACCTTTGTCGGCAAGGTGATGTCTCTGCTTTTTAAGATGCTGTCTAGGTTTGTCATTGCTTTCTTAACACCTCCAATGACAGAGTCAGCCACTTTCTGATGAAGTCCATTTGTCTGTCAAGCAGCTCTTGCCATCAGAAGGTTATTTCTAATGTTTAGTCAGAATCTCCTTTCTTGTCTTTTGAAGCTGTTGGTTTCGAGCTTGCTCCATCTTGCACACGACAGCCCTTCTGATGTCTATCCTATCTCCTCTCAGTCTCCTCTTCTCCAGGCTAAACAGACCCAGCTCCTTCAACCGATCCTCATCAGGCTTGGTTTCCGGACCCTTCATCATCTTGGTCGCCCCTCCTCTGCACACCTTCCAGCTCGTCAACATCCTTCTTAAATTGTGGCACCCAGAACTGGACACAGTATCCCATGTGGCGTCTGACCCAGAGCCTTTCCCCATCTAACTGAATCAAGATATGATATTTTCAGGCCGTATCCGGTAGCCCAATAACCTCTCCTCCATGTTGCCGCTCTCTTGCTCTCCTCCCTGGTGAGAGGAGCAGAGACTCAGCTGTCAGGGAATGAGGAGATGTCACCTCTCATTACTGCAATGCTCTCTTTGTGGGGCTTCCCTTGCTCAGGATCCCAAAGCTGCATTCAGTTCAGGATGCTGCAGCACGATTGCTGACAGGAGTGAGGCATTGGCCACATATAAATCCTGTGCTCAGAGATCTGCCCTGGTTGCTGATTTGATGCTGGGCCACGTTCAAGATGTTTCTATTAGTTTACAAAACCCTGACGAACTGGCAGCCAGTTTACCTGCGAGATTGCCTTAACCCACGTGAGGCCACCGGGCCATTTTGATCAGCAGAATTGCCACAGGCGCCACATAATACCCCTTCCACATTTGTAAGAGATTGATTGATTAGTGTGGCAGCACCTACACTTTGGAACTCCCTGCCTCTTGATACCAAGCAGGTGCCTTCTCTGCACTTTTTTTTGGGGGGGGGGGTGCCTGCTAAGAACATTCTTAGAAAGAGACTTCCGGCGGCAACGCCATTGCGGGTGGTCGTGGGCTGCTTCGGCTGCGAAGCGCCCAGTCCATCCCGGGGGTTTGGAGCCCCGCTACCGCAAAGCGGGGCTCCGGTTGGGGTGCGGGAAGAGCGTCCCGCACCCTGGGCTCCCCGGCTGTGCCCGTTGTGGCTCCGAACCCTTCCCTCGCTCCCCCTGTAAAGGGGGAGTGGGGGTGAAGGGACGACGGAGCCGGGCTATAGGGGACATGCCCCAACCGGGATGTAAATGCGGCGACAAAGCCTGTGATGAGCGTCTAAGTTCTACCTGTATTTAGTCATCTGAAAGAACCCGGTGGTTGTGAGTATTTGCCTGACTTTTCTATTTTTGGAACGATCCGGGGGGAAGAGGAAAGGGAGCCTGCCTCCCTCCCTTCGGAGTGAAAGATAGTAACCAGTTTAAGTGACTGCTGCTACAATAATGGATACAAAGAGCTCGCAATTTGAAATCTGAGACTGCTGAGTTTTCCCTTTGGGGATAAAGTGGGGAGAAAATATCTCCATCTAAAGTTTTGGTCTTCACATTCTGGCTTCAGAAAAAATGGCGATGGAAAATTTGGACTGACGTGGGAAACAATTGAAACAAAAGAAGGAAGAGACAGGAACTGAAATTTGATACCCACCCTCCCTTTCAAAATGCTGAACTTTGTGTTGGAACTTGTTTTGAACTCTGGTCTAAACGATGAAGAATTGTTGGATGTCTTGAAGCTGGAACTGCTTAATCGCAAACTGCAAGTCTTGAGTGGGATTATAAATAAAAAGAATAAATTTCCCACAGAGGAGGCTTTTCAAAAATTTTACTCAATGGAAGCAAACCTTGGCAAAGAGCTGGAAGGGGTGCTTGAAGGTTGCTATGAAATGGCTGGGCGACTCCGGGAAAAGGAACCGGTTTCTGGGGGTGGCAGCCCTGGAACCGGAAAATTTATAATATCCAGACCCCGAGGTGGGAGCTCGGGGGCAAGGGACATGGAATTAAGATTTTTACAAGAAGTAGAAGAATCGTACAAAGAAACGGAGGAGCCCAGGAAGGACGTGAGGTGTACCCTGAAGCTTGATGCAAGGTGTGTTGTGACTGTTGCCTGGATCTGTGGACATTTGGGAAAAGAAGACAATTCGAGGAACGGTTCCGGCGAAAGACAGAGAAAGACAATGGACAGAGGGGGTGTGGGGTGAAGTATTAATCGTTAATTTAAATGATCTGTTATGGTATCTGAAATCGGAGTGTGAAGGTTGTTAATTATAAGTTTATAGTGAACAAATAGTGAGATATTGAGATTTATGTTAATAGCAGCATGATAAAGGAAAGAAGAAATAAGTTTAGATTTTTTAAGAATATTTTTTAAGATTTATGATAAACTAAGAAGATAAAGATGATTGTTTTATTTTTAACTAAAGTGAATTTTTAGAGAAAAGGTGTTATAAAAAAGAAGATTGATTTAAATCCGAAGGTGTATAGGCAGGGGAAGTCATGTGTCAAGATTTGAAACAAGAATTTTTTTTTTATGGATATAAGTAAGAAGAAAAATCCTGGCTTTGTTTGTATTTGTGTTATATATGTTGGTGTGGGAGGGGTTTATGTTGTATTATGAAAAAGGCCAATAAATTCTTATTAAATAGAACATTCTTAGAAAGCCGAGGCCCTTCTAATCTTTTTTCTTTTTTTAACTTCTGCATGTATCAAAGTACGGATGTGAATTCTTCATTTCGCCGTTTTATCTTTTGAAAGGAAAACAGCAGCTCTACAATTCTGTGGTTTCCAACCGACTGCAGCTCCGAGATTCTGTCTCACCAGGGAAGAAAGCCCCTGTCTGCCCCAGAAGCATCTGTTGCTTTTGCTACAGATGACCATTCCAAGCGTTTTGCTCGGATTCTCCGGAGCTGGCATGCGGGAAGGCCAACTGGTTATTCTGCGGCTTTCGTTCCTTGTAACCCCTGCCACATCCGATCAGGGCGAAGCTGCCTCTTAGTCTGCTTTGACGTCCCCTGCCATCGCTGGACAAGGCAGAAGTTTGCCTGTCCCTGCGTCCCAAACGCCTGCTGTGCTGGATTAAGCCCAATGGCCCGCCCGGGACCAGCTGTGTGGAGGCAGGAAGATGCTCAGGAAAGCCACAGCCTCAGCATTGCCAAGGGACGTTGCCCACCAGCTGTTGGGATGGAGAGACTCGCTTCTTATTCTGAGCCCACTCAGACATTTCCCCCTTCTCATAATGGCCAAATATGTGGGGATGTTCAGGAAGGCAGGAGAGGATATATTGTTTAGTAATTTAGTATTGTTTAGTTCCTTTACTTAGCAGAGTACATGCCCTTTTTAATGCACAGCGGGTAGCTGGTTGCAGGCCTGTTTAAGCCTCTCACTATCACAAAATTCAGTATAGTGGTACCTCGGGTTACATACGCTTCAGGTTACAGACTCCGCTAACCCAGAAATAATGCTTCAGGTTAAGAACTTTGCTTCAGGATAAGAACAGAAATTGTGCTCTGGCGGCACAGCGGCAGCGGGAGGCCCCATTAGCTAAAGTGGTGCTTCAGGTTAAGAACAGTTTCAGGTTAAGAACAGACCTCTGGAATGAATTAAATTCTTAAGCCAGTGTGGTGTAGTGGTTAAGAGCGGTAGACTTGTAATCTGGTGAACCGGGTTCGCTTCCCCGCTCCTCCACATGCAGCTGCTGGGTGACCTTGGGCTAGTCACACTTCTTTGAAGTCTCTCAGCCCCACTCACCTCACAGAGGAAGGGAAAGGAGAATGTGAGCCGCTTTGAGACTCCTTCGGGTAGTGATAAAGTGGGATATCAAATCCAAATTCCTTCTTCTTCTTAACCCAAGGTACCACTGTATTGAATTGTATGTTCCTGGTAAGTCCCATTTTATCCCTTTCAAAAGAATGAACACACAGCAATCTTATTTAAAGTATATAAAATAACTTTACTTACTCACATCAGTTCACAGATAGATCGAAGAAGAAGAAGAAGAAGAAATAGAAGAGGAGGAGGAGGAGGAGGAGGAGGAGGAGTAGTTTGGATTTGATATCCCGCTTTATCACTACCCGAAGGAGTCTCAAAGCGGCTCACATTCTCCTTTCCCTTCCTCTGTGAGGTGAGTGGGGCTGAGAGACTTCAAAGAAGTGTGACTAGCCCAAGGTCACCCAGCAGCTGCATGTGGAGGAGTGGAGACACGAACCCAGTTCACCAGATTACAAGTGCACCGCTCTTAACCACTACACCACACTGGCTCTCACAGCCCTGAAGGCAGACTTAGTTACAAAATATATGCATGTGGATCTACCCCATAGGGAGGAATGATCGCAGTGCCTCTGCTGGCTAGCAGAGCATTCCTAGCTAAAAGGATGCTGCTCCTACGACAGAGGAAGTCAAAGAGAGAGAGAGTGCTGTGTGCCTTGTGCTATTGTTACCTGCACAGGTAAGGTCACACCCACCTCTAGTCACATGCAAAGGAAATATGTCCCAGCCCAGGAGGAAACAGGAAGTTCCGACTGGCTGGAGCAAACATCCCCTTGCATGTCCACTCTAGAAAAACAAGGAATGTTGTACTTGACTGCTATTTATGTATCACATCCTACAAAATACCCCTAAGAACGCAGGAATCCGGATAGACTGCCTCTGGACCTGGAGGTTCTATAAGAAGAGTCTTGCTGCCGGATCAAGCCAAGGGCCCATCTAGTCCAGCATCCTCTTCTCACAGGGGCCGGCCAGATGCCTTTGAGAAACCCACAAGCAGGATCCGAGCACAAGAGCATAGCTGTCAAGTCTCCCTTTTTTTGCGGGAAACTCCCTTATTCCAAGCCGTTTCCCGCTGCTATCCCTTATCGTTGATATCCCTTAAATTTCCCTTATTTCAAAGGGAATATTCCTCTCCCCAGGCATGTCTCTACCCTGTGACGCCAGTGGTGCAGGGAATCAGGGCTGGGTGGCAACCTGAATGTGTCTGGGAAGGAGAGTTTCTCCCCCTCCACAATCCTAGAGTGCCACCGAGGGAGGAGGAGGAGCCGGAGGAGGAGGAGAGTCCACCACCCACCCACCTCCCTGCCTGCGCGCAGCTGGAGGACCATGCTAGGGAAAGAGGCCATGCTTCCCAAACTTTTCCTGCCCCACGTTCCTCAACATCCGGCTGCCGAGCGCGCACCAAGTGTGGGTGGTGTCCATTCTGAAGGGCATCGGCCCTGGCTGCTCACCGGAAGGACAGATCCTGAAGCATCGCATGAGAAGAGAAGACTCCCTGGAAAAGAGACCCTGAGGTGGGGAAAGATGAGTTCAGTCGTTCAGTCGTGTCCGACTCTTCTCCCATGGAAAAGTTTGGCCAAACTCATGCCAGTCGCTTCGAGAACCTGTCCAACCATCTCAGGTGGGGCCCTCCATCTTCCCCAACATCAGGGTCTTCACAGTGGCTGATAGGGCCTCATCAAACCTGAATCTGGCCCTGGGTTAGATAGCCGTATGTCAGGGATTCCTGCATTCAGAGGGTTGGACTAGATGACACACAGGGTCCCTTCCAACTCTACAAATCTATGATTCTATGAGTCTCCACTCACACCTGAAACAGCCCTGCTTGCCTCTGTCCTTCGACCAGTTACAGGGTTGCCTTTGCAGATCGTGGATGCTGAACACCTGAAAAAATCCCAGATATCAGACATCAATTCATTCACCTTTGATAGCATCCGATGATAACTTTGCCTCTGGTCTTTATGCTCTTCCTCTGATGGTTTTGCAACCATCAGTGGGATATTTTGGGCCTTGGTGATCTGACGACACCTGCCTTCGATTTCTGCCAGGGCTTTTTGGATAACTTTGAAGCCTTTGGAGCACAAGGAACTGCCTCACTCTGAGCCAGACTCACTGGTCTGCCCTAGATCAGTGCAGTCTGCTCTGACCGGCAGAGGCTGTCCAGGATTTCAGACAAATACACTAAGGTAGAACATGTTGTTGTTGTTCAGTCGTTCAGTCGTGTCCGACTCTTCTGACCCCATGCACGTCAGTTTGGCCAAACTCATGCCAGTCGTTCGAGAACACTGTCCAACCATCTCATCCTCTGTCGTCCCCTTCTCCTTGTGCCCTCCATGGTGTGTAGCCTGGTGTAAATTAATTTGTAGCCTGGGGGGATTACCGCTGTGTGGACTGTCCCTGAGAACTGTAGACTGTCCCCGGGACAGGTGAGGGTGTTGTTCGTTGTTGTTCAGTTGTTCAGTCGTGCCCGACTCTTCGTGACCCCATGGACCAGAGCACGCCAGGCACCCCTATCCTCCACTGCCTCCCGCAGTTTGGCCAAACTCATGCCAGTCGCTTCGAGAACACTGTCCAACCATCTCATCCTCTGTCGTCCCCTTCTCCTTGTGCCCTCCATCTTTCCCAACATCAGGGTCTTTTCCAGGGAGTCTTCTCTTCTCATGAGGTGGCCAAAGTACTGGAGCCTCAACTTCAGGATCTGTCCTTCCAGTGAGCACTCAGGGCTGATTTCTTTAAGAATGGATAGGTTTGATCTTCTTGCAGTTCCATGGGACTCTCAAGAATCTCCTGCAGGTGAGGGTGCTGATCCCTTATTTTCAAATCCGAAACTTGACAGCTATGCACAAGAGCCCGCCCTCCTCCTGTGGTTTCCAGTAACTCCAGTATTCCAGTATTCAGAAGCGTTGCTGCCTGAGACTCTGGAAGCAGATCACAGCCGTTGCGGCTAGTAGCCCTCAATATCCTTCTCCTCCGTGAATTTGGCTAAAACCATCCAAGTGGGTGGCCATGCAGGAAGAAGGTCCTTTTTGAAATTTGTCCTCAAATCTCCCAATGTTCAGCTTCAGTCGCTGTCCACGATTTCTAGAGAGGGAGGGGGGGGACCCCATTTCTCTCTCTACTTTCTCCATGCCGGGCATAATTTTATAAATGTCTATCATTCTGCCCATTACTCTGCAGAGCAAGAGGACAGCAACCCGAAATCAACCCCGCTTGATCAAATTCCAGCAGGTGTTCAAAGTTTGACTGAAAGAAAGAAAGAAAAAGCCAAGCGAGGAATTCAAGGTGCATTCTGAGCACGAGCTCTGTGTAAAAAGGAATCGGAATTCTAAGGTTGGAAGGGGTCCCAAGGTTGCCCAACCCCCTGAAGGGGTCCCAAGGTGCCCATTAATGGCTACTCCATCAATGGAGCCAGTGTGGTATAGTGGTTAGTAGCCCAACCGTGGGTCCCCCTGAAGTCCTCTCATGCAGGAGTGGATGAGACCGTTCAAAATATTAAAATAGCAATCCATCAAAAAAAAAGAGGGAGGTGCCCATGGTTGAGAAATTAATGGCTACTCCGGCGAGGACGCCATCGCGGGCGGTCGTGGGTCGCTTCGGCAGCGAGGCAAGGCCGGCCCGGGGGTTGGAGCCAGTGTAAACCGCGGGTAGCGTCCCGCGGCTAGTGGTTAGAACCCTTCCCTGCTGTAAAGGGGGAGTGGGGGTGAAGCCCTTCTGCCCCAACCGGACCGGCAAGCGGCGGCCGCCGTGGGTCCCTAGATAAGACAGAAGAAGCCCGTCGCTCTAATATTTGGACTATTTGGCTCTCCGGGAGAAAAGACGGAAAGGAAGCCCGTTCTGTCTTTGGAGAAAGAGAAAGTAACTCTCATTCAGCGGTGGATACAAATGTTTCGAACTTTACAGCAAGATCGGTTGACCCCTTTTGGGGATCAAAGTTGGTGGAAATATTTCTTTTTTAAAAGTGGATGGAAGTAATCTTTTGCCCTGACTCAGGGAAAATGGCTGCGGAGATTTGTGATAGAGATGGAAAAGTACTGTGACTAAGATGGCAAAATGAAATTTGATACCCTGTGCCCATTTCTACCATGTTGGGCTTTGTTTTAAGCTGGTTTTAGACTCTGGTCTCATCACGAACAAAGGATTATTTTTTTGAAATAGAATTGCTGAACCAGAAATTAACCTTGCTGAACCAGGATGTCGCAAGACAGTTTTCCCACAAAACAGACCATTGTGAGCATGGCTAAAATGGAAGAGACCCGCAGGGAGCTAAAGGGGATTATCGAATACAAACTACAAAGTTTTTGCAACTCCGAAGGTGAAAAGTTCCCCAGCCACTCTGGGTGGCTTCCGGAGACAAAATATTAAAATACAGCAATCCATCAAAAAAAAAGATGGGATTCATAATGCAAGAACATCTGGGAACCCATGGTTGAGAAAGGTTGGGTTAGAGTGTTGGACTAGGACCTGGGAGAGATCTGGGTTCGAATCCCCACTCAGCCACTGGGTGTGAGCTTGGGCCAGTCCTCACCTCTCAGCCTGCCTCCCAGGGTTGTTGTGGGGATTTAAATGAGGAAGTGGAGGAGAACCACATGTGTCACTTTGAGCTCCTTGGAGGAGAAAGGTGGGGTAGCCATGAAATAAATAAACAGTTGTGGTGGTTGTATGATACGTCAGGTTGTGTGAAATGTCAGGAGATGGAAAGCAGCAGCAATCGCCTTCATGCTTGCTTGGGGGATCTGTGGAGGTGCTGGCTGTCCTCCGCTGGAAACAGGAGACTGGGCTTGGTTAAGCTTAGCAGTGAACCAGCAGGGATCTTAGGCTTTTCAAACAGAGAGAAGCATCTCTTTAGTACAGCAACTGCAAAAAAGACCATAATGGATTAAACCAGCCCCCCCTCCCAATCTGGTGCCCTCTGGGTGTTTTGGACTAAACATTTGGAAGAACTTTTGATAGCAAGAGCTCTTTGACTCTCTCAACTCAAAAGTCCCAATGCTGCCACCTTCCTTCATAGGGGAGTCACTCGAGCCCCTTGATTGATTGATTGATTGATTGATTGATTGACAAATACAGGATGGGTGACACCTGGCTTGAGAGCAGTACATGTGAAAAGGATCTAGGAGTCTTGGTAGACCACAAACTTGACATGAGTCAACAGTGTGATGCAGCAGCTAAAAAAGCCAATGCAATTCTGGGCTGCATCAATAGGAGTATAGCCTAGATCAAGGGAAGTAAATACCACTGTATTCCGCTCTGGTCAGACCTCACCTGGAATACTGTGTCCAGTTCTGGGCACCACAGTTCAAGAAGGATACTGACAAGCTGGAACGTGTCCAGAGGAGGGCAACCAAAATGGTCCAAGGCCTGGAAACGATGCCTTATGAGGAACGGCTTAGGGAGCTGGGTATGTTTAGCCTGGAGAAGAGAAGGTTAAGGGGTGATATGATAGCCATGTTCAAATATATCAAAGGATGTCATATAGAGCAGTGTTTTTCAACCTTTTTTGGGCAAAGGCACACTTGTTTCATGAAAAAAATCACGAGGCACACCACCATTAGAAAATGTTAAAAAATTTAACTCTGTGCCTATATTGACTATATATAAAGTAATTTTCCCACGGCACACCAGGCAACATCTCGCGGCACACTAGTGTGCCGCGGAACAGTGGTTGAAAAACACTGATCTAGAGGAGGGAGAAAGGTTGTTTTCTGCTGCTCCAGAGAAGCGGACACGGGGCAATGGATTCAAACTACAAGAAAGAAGATTCCACCTAAACATTAGGAAGAACTTCCTGACAGTGAGAGCTGTTGGACAGTGGGATTTGCTGCCAAGGAGTGTGGTGGAGTCTCCTTCTTTGGAGGTCTTGAAGCGGAGGCTTGACAGCCATCTGTCAGGAATGCTTTGATGGTGTTTCCTGCTTGGCAGGGGGTTGGACTGGATGGCCCTTGGGGTCTCTTCCAACTCTAGGATTCTATTCTATGATTCTATGAACTCTGCAATATCCCTTTGGATAAATCTGGTGGTCATCACTGCCTCCAGTGGGAGGGAGTTCCATAGTTTAATCATGCCAGCCAAACTGGCAGAACCAGAATACTTGCAAAAGTGATTATTCCAGGAACTGCCCTTTGAAACCTGAGAAAGGATAAGTGTCTAAATTTTGAGACAGGAGGAAGAAGATTTGGGGTGACGGTGGCAGGGATTTACTGTGCCAGCAACAATGATGAGTTCAACTCAACGCAGAGATTCCAGATGTCCCACTGTGAATGATCCAGAGTTAATCGCCCATTGCCCGTCTCCCCAACCCCCTCAAGGGCTCCTTGTCCAATCGCCTTCCTCCCTGCCTACTCCCATTTGCATAGTCAAAAGGAGCTCATTAATATTACACAGCGGAGCGGCTTTCGGTTAATTATGGAACACGATTCCCAGCCTAACTTACACGCTATTAATCAGATGTCTTCTCAGCTAAGCCAGCGCATGGCGGGTGTAATTAAGTGCTGGCTAATGAATTTTGGTAATTAAGCCGGTTGTCGGAGGGTGCTGTTTCAGAAAAGATGGAAGAAAAGATGGAGAGGAGGAGGAAAAAAGCAAAAGAGAGTGGTTTGTAAGGGGCGGGCGCTGTGATCTGAATGGGTGGAATGATGTACTGTGGCTGCCTTTGCTGCTATATAATAAAAATGGAATGTCCTACGTGCTGCGCAGTGGCGTAGAACTGAGTGACACTGTCTATGTACAGAGAGCCAAGAATGTCCATTCTGAAACAAGATCAAGGGATACACCGGTAGCACCCTTTACCAAACTGAACCCATGCAGCTGTTCGGGAGGGCTGGTGACTGGCTGCCCCAATCTAGGGGTTCAGGCAGGAGGGACACCCACACTTGATGTGCATATTAAACTTGTGACCTTTGCCAGCTCCCTCCATTGGGAAGGACAAAAAACCTGTACCATGCCAACAACTGCCAGGGATGGAGCCAAACAAGTGATCCTAAAAACCAGTGGCGTAGCATTGGGGGGGGGCAGTGGCCCCGGGCGCAAAATCATCAAGAGGAGCAAAATGTTCAAAAGAAAAAAATTCCTAGCACTTCAAAGTTTGCTGCTGTCCTCTTCCATGCTGCGATCTGCGCCTCCTCGGATTCAGAAAGTGCCTTTTTAAACAGATCTGTCCTTCCAGTGAGCACTCAGGGCCTGATTTCCTTGAGAATGGATAGGTTTGATCTTCTTGCAGTCCATGGGACTCTCAAGAGTCTCCTCCAGCACCATAATTCAAAAGCATCAATTCTTCGGCAATCAGCCTTCTTTATGGTCCAGCTCTCACTTCCATACATTACTACTGGGAAAACAAAATAAATAAAAATTCCTTCCAGTAGCACCTTAGAGACCAACTAAGTTTGTTCTTGGTATGAGCTTTCGTGTGCATGCACACTTCTTCAGTTTGACTATGGCAGCTACATCTACCTACCTTACTGGGAAAACCATAGCTTTAACTATACGGACCTTTGTCGGCAAGGTGATGTCTCTGCTTTTTAAGATGCTGTCTAGGTTTGTCATTGCTTTCCTCCCAAGAAGCAGGCGTCTTTTAATTTTGTGACTGCTGTCACCATCTGCAGTGATCATGGAGCCCAAGAAAGTAAAATCTCTCACTGCCTCCATTTCTTCCCCTTCTATTTGCCAGGAGGTGATGGGACCAGTGGCCATGATCTTAGTTTTTTTGATGTTGAGCTTCAGACCATATTTGCGCTCTCCTCTTTCACCTCTCATTAAATGGTTCTTTAGGGTTATTTACAGCTCCCAAACTCGCTCTATTTCAGCCCCACATGGGATTGCCAAGCCCCTGTTGGGAAGAACTTCCTTGACGAATTTCCAAAGAGGGTGGGTTGGGTCGTGCTCACTGGCCTCCAGAAGCCTTGCGGGGTACTTTTCTCCTTCCTGTGCGCTTCTAGTGATCGAAGCGGAGGTGTGAAAAAATGCCCATGAGCCTACCAATGACTGTAGAATGGCAAATGAAGTTAATGGACTATGCAGAATTGGACAAGATGACAAGGAAAAATTCGAAATCCGGTGGTACCAGGAATTCGTGTACAGGGGCATAGCAAGGTAAATTGGTACCCGGGGCAAAAAAAAATCGCCCCCCTCCCCAGAGATGTAGGAAGGTCAGGTGGTACCCGGTGTGAAAAATTTATTGTCAACCCCCCCATTGAATCCCCCCCCTGCAAAAATGGTTTTACGTTATTTCATATTTTCTTACAAAGGAATAATAACAAGTAATAATAATAATAATAATAATAATAATAATAAAACTTTTATTTATATCCCGCCCTCCCCGGCCGAAGTCGGGCTCAGGGTGGCTAACATCAGATACATAACATTGGTATAAAATCAAACAATAATTAAATTACCTCCTAAAAACATCTCAAAATCAAATTAAAGTCTAATTAGATGGCTTTCCACAGGGTTAGGGTTGGGAACAGTAAGTGCTCCACTGAACTGAAATTTCAGCCTTCACGACATAGGAAAACAGCCAAGTAAACAGCTATTTTGGTGGAGGAGGGTCAAGATATTAACCGATATGCATGAAATTTCATATATAGCTATATAATCCCTAGTATAGTAAGATAAGACCTTTGGAGCAGGCATTTTTTTAAAAAAAGTTTTTTTATGAACCGCCCTAGTAGGGCAGTAATTGTTCCTTGATAATTTGTCACCCCCTCCATTATGGAACATGGGCGGTCCGCCCCCTACGCCCCCCCTTGCTACGCCCCTGTTCCTGAAGGATTGGACTAAATTTGAGAAATATTTGAAAGACAATTGTAAACAACAAATTACGCTAGTAGGTTTACAAGAAGTTTTGTAAGGTTAATTTTAGGAAATATTACGGAGATAATTTTGGAAGGTAATAATCAATTATTGTGATAAAAAGTAATAGTGAAGTTGGAAATACAAGAAGAAATTAGGAAATTTGAAAATCTTGAGAAGTGGTTGATGGAAGTCAAAAATATGTATAAGAGATGAATATTAATGGATGTTTAAAAGAATGTATGCAAAATTTAATAAAAAATTATTATATATACAAAAAAGAAATGCCCACGAGCCTCGAATGGATTGCAGGGAAGGGAGCCGAGGCAGGTGCCGTCTTCCGCCGCCTTTCCTGTCGGCGCAAACATCCCGAGGCGATCGTAAGTGCCCTGGGGCAGTTGTGCAAGGGGGCAGGGGAGGAGAGTGGCGGTTGTACGCACAGAGCCGCCTCCATGTTGTTTTCCCCGCAGTGCAGCCTCTTGTCCTCTGTACAGATGGTCCACAGGCTAGGGGCCGCAATACTTGACTTGCCCCGGGCACAGGCAACCTACGCTATGCCACTGCTACAAAAAACCTCCTCCTAATCCCAAAGTGTTGGTGCTCCCCAGCCACCTCCAACAGAACATTAAATGCAATAATCTATTAAACATTAAAAGCTCCCTAAACAGGGCTGCCTTCAGATGTCTTCTAAAAGTCTGGTAGTTGTTTTTTCTTTGACATCTGGTGGGAGGGCGTTCCACAGGGCGGGCGCCACTACCGAGAAGGCCCTCTGCCTGGTTCCCTGTAACTTGGCTTCTCGCAGTGAGGGAACCGCCAGAAGGCCCTCGGAGCTGGACCTCAGTGTCCGGGCAGAACGATGGGGGTGGAGACGCTCCTTCAGGTATACTGGACCGAGGCCGTTTAGGGCTTTAAAGGTCAGCACCAACACTTTGAATTGTGCTCGGAATTGTGTTTAGGGAAGCTTCTAATGTTTAACAGACTATTGTATTTTAATATTTTGTTGGAAGCTGCCCAGAGTGGCTGGGGAAACCCAGCCAGATGGGCGGGGTATAAATAAAAAGTTGTTGTTGTTGTAGTTGTTGTTGTTGTTGTTGTTGTTGTTGTATAAGAATACAGAAAGCTGCCTTATCCTGAGGCACACCACTGGCCCATCTGGTTCAGTGTTGCCAAGACTGACTGGCAGCGGCTCTCCAGAGACCTTTCCCAGACATGCTTGGAGATGCTGGAAATTGTACCTGGGACCTTCTGCTCTGCTATTCAGCTGCAGCTTTAGGGCAGTTTCAGGGGGAGAGAGAGACGAGAGAGAGAGGAATTTAATTAATTAATTAATTAATTAATTAATTTTGCAGCCATAGTATTGAAGGACTGGATGCTGAAAGGAATTATAGCTGGTTTCTTTCAATTCAGAGCAGCTGGTCCAGCCAAGGGTCTCTTCCTGCCTTACCCAGAGATACCTAGGATTGGACCCGCCCAGCCTTACCCAGAGATACCTAGGATTGGATTCTACACGCCCAGCACTCGCCTTGCCGCTGAATTACAGCCTTTCCGATAGATACGCAGTCCCTCGCTCTTTATAGATTGCTGGAGGAGCCAATCCGGGGAAGCAGGACATACATTTATTTGATCAATCAAATCCAGAACTTGTTTAAATTTTGTCCAAATTCCCCCGAGGGTTAGGCCAGCGTGGCTGGCTGCAGCTGTAGTCCGATGCGAGTGAGAAGCTGCAGCCTGGCAGAAGCTGAGCTACGGCAGCTGCTCGGCAACTAGCGCCTAGAGGCCGGACCTAGACCTCTGTCAGTTGGCCCTTGACACACCCATGCCTTTTAAACAGGGAAAAGCCATTGAAAAGCACATGGTATAGTCCTTCTGGGAGAAGACCGCTTTTGGAAAGTAAGAGGCTGCAGTCAAACGTCTGAATGCTTCCCCAAATCCTCCACCCCACCCCCCCACACACAGAGAGAAAACTAGTGTTATCAGTCTGGAAAGGCTGGGCCAATCCGCTTCTCCATGACATAGAGGGATTTTTATTTTTAAAATGTAGGAATGTAAGAAGAGGCTGCTGGATCAGGCCAATGACTCACCTCGTTCAGCAACCTGTTATTAAGCAAGCAGGATTCGAACACAGGAGCCCTCTCCCTTCTGTGCTTTCCAGCAACTAGTATTCAGAAGCATTGCTGCCTCCAGTTGTAGAAACAGCATAGCTGTTTCTACAACTGGACTAATGGTCCAGTTAGCTGGACTAATGGTCATCAGTAGTCCTCTCCTCCTCCATAAATTTGCCCCATCCTCTTTTAAAGCCTTCTGTGTTGGTGGCCATCGCTGCCTCTTGTGGGAAGGAGTTCCGCAGATTAACTCTGCACTGCATATAGAAGTCCTATCTTTTATCCGACCTGAATCTTCCAACATTCAGCTTCATTGGAAGCCCCAGAGTGGGAGAGGGAGAGAAAATTATATGAAAATGATATTGATATATTGATGGTACCTAACACCGAGGGACGTGGGTGGCGCTGTGGGTTAAACCACAGAGCCTAGGGCTTGCCAATCAGAAGGTTAGCGGTTCAAATCCCTGTGACAGGGTGAGCTCCCGTTGCTCAGTCCTGCCCACCTAGCAGTTTGAAAGAAAATCAGTGCAAGTAGATAAATAGGTACCGCTCTGGCGGGAAGGTAAACAGCATTTCCATGCGCTCTGGTTTCCGTCACAGTATCCCGTTGCGCCAGAAGCGGCTTAGTCCTGCTGGCCAAACGACCTGGAAAGCTGTCTGTGGACAAACGCTGGCTCCCTCGGCCTGAAAGTGAGATGAGCGCCGCAACCCCATAGTCGCCTTTGACTGGACTTAACCGTCCAAGGGTCCTTTGCCTTTAAAGGTAAAGGTAAAGGGACCATGACCATCAGGTCCAGTCGTGTCCGACTCTGGGGTTGCGGCGCTCATCTCGCTCTATAGGCCAAGGGAGCCGGCGTTTGTCCACAGACAGCTTCTGGGTCATGTGGCCAGCATGACTAAGCCGCTTCTGGCGAACCAGAGCAGCGCACGGAAACGCCGTTTACCTTCCCACCAGAGCGGTACCTATTTATCTACTTGCACTTTGACGTGCTTTCGAACTGCTAGGTTGGCAGGAGCTGGGACCGAGCAACGGGAGCTCACCCCATCGTGGGATTCGAACCGCCGACCTTCTGATCGGCAAGCCCTAGACTCTGTGGTTTAACCCACAGCGCCACCTGGGTCCCCCCTTTGCCTTTACCTTAACTCAACAGCATTCTTCCAAGGGTTTTCCTTAAGAGAACCTCCCCACCCCCACCCCCTTAAATGAAGTGTCTTTGTTCTGCTGTGCTTTTCATTCATGTGGGGTGATATTTGGTGGCAATGCCCTGTGTGTATGTGTGGGGAGAGCTGTGGATGGGGGGCAGAAGATTTGAGAGGGAGACGGAGAGGTTTCGGCTCTGAATTCTGCAAGCAGATGGTGGAGCCGGTGTCCCCAGAAGCGTCATCCTTCCCTGTTGTGGCGTGAGATCAATGGCCAGGAACTCCTGCCTCCCGCCTGAACTCCTCTGCATCTCCGACAGCTTGCCCAGCTGGAGGAAAATTAAAACTGGAAAGAGCTGAGTGCAGCCAAGGCTGGATTGGTAACAAGGAGCCTTTTTTTAACCACCACCAAAAAAAGCCACTATTTTCTTTTTTTAAAATGCTTTTTCAGATTTCTACATTTCACTGATTTTACCATCATTTTAACATTTCAAACCTCGAACTTAGGTCCTCCTCTTTCTTCAGTTCCGTAACTTTATTTTAAACATCTTCTGCATATCCAAATTAACTTAATTTGCTCATTTAATCGTCTGCTTTAAATATATACTCTTATAAAACTGCAGGTTATTACAGTAAACCTGACAATCTGTTCACAATTTGTCTGTAAATGTTCAAAAAACCATTTCCATTCCTTTATATAAAAAAAGGTTGTTCTCTTGATTTCTTATTTTCCTGTTAAGTTTCGCCATTTCTGCATATTCCATGTGTATTCGTATCCATCCCTCCTTTGCTGGGACTTCAGTTTCTTTCCATTTTGGGGCAAGTAACATTCTTGCTAAGTTTCTATAGAGTTTAGGTAGTACTGTCCGTATATTACCCAAAAGAAAAGCTTCTGGTTGTGTGTGTGTGTGTGTGTGTGTGTTTACAAATATTATTTCAAACATTCCTTTCAATTCAAAAAGATCTATTTCAGTACACAAAGCCCTCCTGAAGCTGATTTTTACAACTCAGGAAACCTTTAGGTGGAAGGACGTGAAACCCACATGCATGACGAGAGCTTGCACCTGCATTTTGCTGCGTTCCTGGAAATGGTGAGTTGGAAGGGACCCCTAAAAGTCATCTAGTCCAACCCCTGCTGCAATGCAGGAATCACAGCTGAAAACGCCTGACAGCTGGTCACTCAATTCTTCCAACTGCCCAGTTCTGTGATTCTAAGAAAGGGTTGGGTCTTCTCTCAACTTTCATCCAAGCTGGTGGATTTGCTTGGAGCTCTCCATGGTTCTGTAAGCCAGTATCAGACCAGCTCATGAGAGAAGGTCAACCCAAAGGGGAAATAGGCTAGGAAAGGGTCCATCAGCTCCACTCAAGATCAGTACAGTGGTATCTTGGTTCTCAAACTCAATCCGTTCCGGAAGTCTGTTCCAAAACCAAAGCGTTCCGAAACCAAGGCGCGCTTTCCTATAGAAAGTAATGCAAAACGGATTAATCCGTGTCAGATTACCCCCAAAACAGCAATTTAACATGAATTCTACTAGTTACAAGTAGGTAGCCGTGTTCGTCTGCCGTAGTCGAAACAAACAAAGAAATTCCTTCCAGTAGCACCTTAGAGTATGGTTACCATATGTCCCCATTTCCCGGGGACAGTGCCCGGATTTACAAATCTGTCCCCTGACAGAATCCATCCCCGGAATGTCCCCGGATTTCATTTAATGTCCCCGGATTTATATTTTAAGTGTTGTAGATTTATTAGTAGGGAATGAATGTTGCGTGATTGGTTCAACGGCACAAGACACATCATATGGGGACTTCGGTGAGGCAAAATGGCGGGCGCCACGGCAGCGAGCAGCTCCTGAAGACAGCCAGAGCCAACTGCGCTACCAGGCTGGCTCCGGGCTGCTGAGACTGCCGCTGCCGCAGCCACTACCGAAGGGGGAACGGGGGACGCCCAGTGCGTCAACTGGGGGAGCCACTGACCCCTCCCCCTGCGACCCAAATTGAGCCGGGAGCGAGAGCATCCAGCCACCCAGCCGACTGCCTCGCAGTGCTCTGTGGCCAGGAAAACCCCGGAGCCAATGCATAAGGAAAGGGAGAGGAGAAGGAGGAGGAGAGAGAAAGAAGAAGGAGAAAGGAGAAAGAAGCCCCAAATTTTCCGCACTGCTGCCGCTAAGGAGGAAAGGTAGGAGGACAAGGACACATGGCCGAGGCCAGACCCAACCTGAGCCTACTCCACCATGGCTACCACTCCAGGAGAGCAGGCCAGGGCCGTGTAACAGAGGAGACCACAGAAGAGAAGATATTACTTCTTATTTTTGGAGGGGACGATGACATGAAAGCTCATACCAATAACAAAAGGTAAAGGTAAAGGACCCTTGACAGTTAAGTCCAGTCGCGGATGACTCTGGGGTTGCGGCGCTCATCTCGCTTTACTGGCCAAGGGAGCCGACGTTTGTCCGCAGACAGTTTTTCCGGGTCATGTGGCCAGCATGACTAAGCCGCTTCTGGCGAAACCAGAGCAGCGCACGGAAACGCCGTTTACCTTCCCACCGGAGCGGTACCTATTTATCTACTTGCACTTTGACGTGCTTTCGAACTGCTAGGTGGGCAGGAGCTGGGACCGAGCAACGGGAGCTCACCCCATCATGGGGATTCGAACCACTGACCTTCTGAGGCTCAGTGGTTTAGACCACAGTGCCACCCGCATCCCTTTGTTGTTGTTCAGTCGTGTCCGCATCTTCGTGACCCCACGGACCAGAGCACGCCAGGCACTCCTGTCTTCCACTGCCTCCAGCAGTTTGGTCAGACTCATGTTGGTAGCTTCGAGAACACTGTCCAACCATCTCATCCTCTGTCGTCCCCTTCTCCTTGTGCCCTCCATTGGTCTCTAAGGAGCCACTGGAAGGAATGAATTCTACTATCTAATGGGACCATTGATCCATAAAATGAAAGCAATAATCAATGTACTTTACTATAAAATAAAGAAGACAGTGTTGTGGATGATATAATTAATTTCCCCCCCACAGTCACACAATCAATCTATCGGTAGCTGAACTGGATTCCACACAGCCTCAAAAACAAAAACGCAAAATAAATGGCAATAACGAAAGCGCCAAACTTAATCCGTTCCAGAAGTCTGTTTGACTTCCGAAATGTTTGAAAACCGAGGCGCAGCTTCTGATTGGTGCAGGCCCCGGAAACAATAGCCAACAGCCACAGTAGGATGTTTGGCTTCTGAAAAACGTTCGAAAACCGCAACACTTACTTCCGGGTTTTGGGTGTTTGGGAACCAAGGCGTTTGAGAACCAAGATACCACTGTACTGTGCTGGATTATTCTTTCCAAATTCGTACTAGAGGAAAGAGGATGGTCGCATTGCTAAACTATGGAACCCCCTGCCGCAGGAGGCGATGGTGGCCACCAACTTCTTTTACAGAAGGTTACGCAAATTCACGGAGGAGACGGCTATTGATGGCTACGAGCCATGATGGTGATGCTCTGCCCTCCCCAGATAGAGGCAGCCATGCTTCTGAATCCCAGTTGCTGGAAACCACAGGGGGGTGGGGGGAGAAGGCTCTTTGTGCTCGAGATCAGGGGTTGGCAACCTAAGGCCCGGGGGCCAGATGCAGCCCAATCGCTGGTGTTTTTACATGAGTAGAATGTTCCTTTTATTTAAATCTCTGGGTTATTTGTGGGGGCCTGGTGTTTTTACATGAGTAGAATGTGTCCTTTTATTTAAAATGCATCTCTGGGTTATTTGTGGGGCCTGCCTGGTGTTTTTACATGAGTAGAATGGTCCTTTTATTTAAAATGCATCTCTGGGTTATTTGTGGGGCCTGCCTGGTGTTTTTACATGAGTAGAATGTGTCCTTTTATTTAAAATGCATCTCTGGGTTATTTGTGGGGCCTGCCTGGTGTTTTTACATGAGTAGAATGTGTCCTTTTATTTAAAATGCATCTCTGGGTTATTTGTGGGGCCTGCCTGGTGTTTTTACATGAGTAGAATGTGTGTCCTTTTATTTAAAATGCATCTCTGGGTTATTTGTGGGGCATAGGAATTCGTTCATTTTTTTTTCAAAATATAGTCCGGCCCCCCCTCATGGTCTGAGGGATGGTGGACTGGCCCACAGCTGGAAAAGGTTACTGACCCCTGGCCTAGATTACCCCTGGGGTTCCTTTCCAATTCCACAATTCTATGATTCTATGATAAGAGACGGACAAAGATGAGCAATCATTATAGCAGGAGGGAGGCCTGTCCTTCTCAAATTTATCTAATCCCCTTCTAAAGCCTTCTGAGATTTATGGACACCCCTACATCTGGCAGAGATTAATTCCGTATGTCAGTGGTGCCTTTTCTAAAGAGGACATTTTCTTTTCATTAGAAAATGTTATTTACAAACAAACAAACAAACACATGGACACGAAACAAAATTCATATTACCCTACCACCCTAAATTACAGACATTAAAACACCCTTGTGAACTTCCCTCCACCATCCCTCACTCTTCCTATATCACATATAATAAAGTGCAAGTGTCTCTGCGTCCAGTCCCTGTGTCCCGTGGGATTGCGCTACTGCGCATGTGCCCCACGGACAGCCGTTGGGACTTGGAGCGCAGAGACGCTCTGCGCGCGTTCCCGATGTTGCTAGGGCAACAGGGACGCTATGCGCAGAGCTGGCTACGTCATGCGGCTCTCGCGAGAGCTGCTCAGTCAGCTCTGCGCATGTCCCCGACGTTGCTAGGGCAACAGTTTGGCCACATATGTTCTAGCGCCCGTTAATTTAACGGGGTTAATGTACTAGTATTATAATATTTCACATTGCAATTTTTATCTAAATTTATACTTCTTAACTCTTTTAACTACCGGTATCTATCTATCTATCTATCTATCTATCTATCTATCTATCTATCTATCTATCTATCTATCTCTATCTATCTATCTATCTATCTATCTATCTATCTATCTATCTATCTATCTATCTATATCTATCTATCTATCTATCTATCTATCTATCTATCTATCTATCTATCTATCTATCTATCTATCTATCTATCATCTATCATCTATCTATCTATCTATCTATCTATCTATCTATCTATCTATCTATTTTAACCAGCTTTACAAACATTAATCCAAACATTTGTTTAGTCGTTCAGTCGTGTCCGACTCTTCGTGACCCCATGGACCAGAGCACGCCAGGCACCCCTGTCCTTCCACTGCCTCCCGCAGTTTGGCCAAACTCATGCCAGTCGCTTCGAGAACACTGTCCAACCATCTCATCCTCTGTCGTCCCCTTCTCCTTGTGCCCTCCATCTTTCCCAACATCAGGGTCTTTTCCAGGGAGTCTTCTCTTCTCATGAGGTGGCCAAAGTACTGGAGCCTCAGCTTCAGGATCTGTCCTTCCAGTGAGCACTCAGGGCTGATTTCCTTAAGAATGGATAGGTTTGATCTTCTTGCAGTCCATGGGACTCTCAAGAGTCTCCTCCACCACCGTATTTCAAATCCAAACATATCAACATGTTAGTTTTTCTTCTGCGGCAGCCAAGAGATGCTCCTCCCCACTGCCAATAAATAGGTGGAGTTGTTGCATCCAGATGCTGACCCATTCTGTCGTTGCCCGCTCTGCAGCCAGGATGAGACCCTCTTGGACAGGACTGGAGAGGCTGTGGTCCTTCAGATCTCGTTGGACTACAAGTCCCATCATCCACAACTATTGGCTGTGCTAGACAAGGATGATGGGGATTGTAGTTCATCTGAATTCCACATTTCAGACTTTCCCAGCTCTGCTCCCTGGGCTCCTTTGGGAGGAAGGGGCAGGATATAATTTTTCATTTTGCTGATGAGAATAAGTGGGAACTTTTTGTCCAATGTGGGGCTCAAACCCACGACCCTGAGATTAAGAGTCTCGTGCTCTACCGACTGAGCTATCCTGCTTCTCCTAAACAATCCTGGGAACTCTAGTTTGTTCAGGGTGCTCAGAGTTGTTAGGAGATCCCACTTCCCCTCCCGGAGCTACTATTCCCAGAGTTCCCTGGGAGGAGTGACTGACATTGAAAGCACTCTGGGAATTGTAGTTTTGGGCAGAGCATGGGTTCTCCTAACAACTTCTAAAGAAAGTTTCCTAAAACGGGGACTGGGATGTATTTCCTTTACACACTGTCCTGCCCTCGCCCCTTTGCCTTCACAACAACCCTGTGAGAGGGTCCGCTGCTGTTTCCATCCAGAATTGGCGGGCAAGAGATCCCCTGCACATTTCTGGCTAAGCTGTGGACCTTTCAGCTCCCTCTAGCACTGCCTTCTGGGCGGGAAGCCAGCCCTTGTCTCCTCATTTGCGGAGGGTCACCGGGGCTCCTTTGCAGAGCCTGCTCAGGATTCGCACGGTGTCCCCGCTGCAGTATCTCAGCCAGAAGCTTGGAGGCCACCCTGGCGGCTTCTCATGTGCCCTTCCTTACCTCCTCTCCACCCACCACTCGCCGCATATAAAAAGAAGACAGGAGACAGGCGCTAAGTGTATTCAGCCCATCTGCATGATGTATTATGCAGGAGGAACATAAGACAGAGTTGGGCTCTTTCAAGACGCCGCAGGCAATGGAGGCTCAACCCAGGCTCAGTTTTGACACTAACGCAACCGCCACAGCCCACACAGTTAAAAAATCCATGCCCCAAGACGCTCCTTGGATGTGTACGGTCTTCACTGTTCCTCTAAAACCGTTTCCTCCCTGGATCAATCAGGCCAAAGGGCGATCAGCCTCTGGGGTTCTGCATGTGGCGCAGCAGTTAGAATGTGTCGGACAAGGACCTTGGAGATCGGCGTTCGAATCCCCACTCAGCTGCATGAAACTCAATCGGCGACCTCGAGGACCCGTGGGGATCAGTGCCAGAGCTGGCTGCAGAGGGGGGTGGGAGGAATCAGCTGGGGAGCCCCCAGGGGAAGACGACTCAGAGCCCAGGCAGTGGTGGTGGGACGAGGAGGAGTGGTCAGAGGTGTGGGATGTGATACATAAGTAGCAGTCAAGTACAACATTCCTAGTTTTCCTAGAGTGGATATGTGGGGGAATGTTTGGTCCAGTCAGGCAAAAACTTCCTGTTTCCTTCTGGCTTCCTGTTTCCTCCTTTTGCATGTGACTAGAGGTGGGCCTGACCTTACCTGTCCAGGTAACAAAAGCACAAGGCATGCAGCCATCTCCCTCTCTTTGATCTCCTCCGTCGTTGGACCAGCAACCTTTCAGCTAGAGATGCCCTGTTGGCATGGAGGCAGTGAGAGATTTCACTTTCTTGGGTTCCATGATCACTGCAGATGGTGACAGCAGTCACAAAATTAAAAGACGCCTGCTTCTTGGGAGAAAAGCAATGACAAACCTAGACAGCATCTTAAAAAGCAGAGACATCACCTTGCCGACAAAGGTCCGTATAGTTAAAGCTATGGTTTTCCCAGTAGTGATGTACGGAAGTGAGAGCTGGACCATAAAGAAGGACTGATCGCCGAAGAATTGATGCTTTTGAATTATGGTGCTGGAGGAGACTCTTGAGAGTCCCATGGACTGCAAGAAGATCAAACCTATCCATTCTCAAGGAAATCAGCCCTGAGTGCTCACTGGAAGGACAGATCCTGAAGTTGAGGCTCCAGTACTTTGGCCACCTCATGAGAAGAGAAGACTCCCTGGAAAAGACCCTGATGTTGGGAAAGATGGAGGGCACAAGGAGAAGGGGACGACAGAGGATGAGATGGTTGGACAGTGTTCTCGAAGCGACTGGCATGAGTTTGGCCAAACTGCAGGAGGCAGTGGAGGATAGGGGTGCCTGGCGTGCTCTGGTCCATGGGGTCACGAAGAGTCGGACACGACTAAACGACTGAACAACAACATGTCTGAAGAATGTGCATGCACATGAAAGCTCATACCAAGAACAAACTTAGTTGGTCTCTAAGGTGCTACTGGAAGGATTTTTTAAAAAAAAATTTAAGGATAAACAGGACATTCCGGGATCAAATCAGAAACCGCTTCTATATATCCAGGGCTGGAGGGTCTGTTTTTGCCATGCCTTCTTTACAAAACCATGCTGAAGCTGTCCTCTCCCGACTCTCCACTCAGGCTTGATCAGGAATTTGTTTTGAATCGAAGCACTGTTAACCTCTTGCCTCAAAATTATTATTTTTTTAATGCTGATTTGATCTAATTCTTGCTTGACCGTGCCTTATTATCATCTGAACCGCGAAACTGGTTTAAGCACCTCCCCCTCCCCGCTGGTTTTTTTTTTATTTTTTAAAGAAGAAGCAATATACACCTTTAGGTAGCAATAAATAATAATTTTTAATAATCAAACCATTCTGGGACGCCCAGTCCCATATCCTGCAGGTACCCTGATATTAAAGGCTGGAAAGGCAGCCAGGCAGCCAGCGGCGATGATCAGTGAACACCGCAGGGGGAAAAGAATGGATGGCAAAGACCGACATCTCTGCCACATCCTAGGCGGCACAGGGGAGGCATAACTCTGGTGGCCCCCCGGCCCCTGAGTTGCTGAGCCCACCAGTTCGCCGGCTGGCGGAGGGCAAAACTCTCCTCCACACAGCTCCGAATCTTGGCAACGGTTGCTCCCTTCGCAACCACCTCCCATACCCGCTGCCTACTCCTCTCCCAGCTTAATTAAAAGCGGCTAAATTGAGACCATTAACTACCTGGCACGCAGACAGGTGAGAGGTTGGGTTTGTCCGGCCCGGCTCCAGGGATCTCTTGTAGCACGTGGAGCTGAATTAAAACAGGGGGGAATGGGTGGGAGGAGGGGGGCACTCCTCTCAGAACTTGTTTTTTCCTCTCTCATTAGATGGCTTGGAGAGGAACAGGCAGTGCTGGCTTCTAGGAGGAGGAAGGGTATGTTTGTGGTGGAAAGCAGAAATGCAACAGGTGAGGGTTTCTCCGTTCCCAGCCCTGCCATCGGGCAGCTTGTTTTGCTGCATCAGAAGTGATGCGGTTGATCATAATAATAATAATAATAATAATAATAATAATAAATTTATACCCCGCCCTTCCCGATCAAAACCGGGCTCAGGGCGGCTATACAACAAACATAAAAACACTGATTAAAAACGAGTTTGAAAACAGCTTAAAAACAGCATAAATGTGGCATCAACAGGGCTAACTGGCCAGATTAATCCTGCTAGGGCCAGCAAGGAGACCAGGGGAGAAAATTAATGTGGGGTCTCAGTAGGGTTTCTTCATAGAAAAAGGGGAAGGGGAAAAAGGAATGGAGGATCAGGCTAAATTGAAGGCCAGGTGGAATAGCTCTGTCTTACGGGCCCTGAGGAAGGAGATCAAGTCCCGCAGGCCCCTAGTCTCATGGGACAGAGCATTCCTCCAGGTCGGGGCCATCACTGAAAAGGCCCTGCTGGAGGATAGTCTGGCTTCTTTAAGGCCTGGGACCCTTAAGCTATTAGTATTTGTGAAAGGGTTCTGGTTCTTATTACGTATTTTGTGTTTTTTAACTTGTATTTTTGTGTTCAACTGCCCTGAGATTTATGGATGATGGTAGGTATGCAAATTTAAATAATAATAATAATAATAATAATAATAATAATAATATTTAAAATATGTTCTTGCTGAGTCCCATCGGGGGGAAGGCAGGGCATAATAAATATTTCTTCTTCTTCTTCTTCTTCTTCTTCTTCTTCTTCTTCTTCTTCTTCTTCTTCTTCTTCTGGCGATCCCTCGTAGCCGAGTAAGATTGTCTTCCATGAACACGGTCTTAACAGTGAGTCCGTAAGTGACTGTGGAGGCCAATTCTGGATCCACACGTCCTTCCACAGTGGGGACATAGGTTTCCGGGCGGGAGTTGATCACGGTGTGGATTTGCCAAGTGTGCCTTCCTCTTAGCACGTTTCTCCCTTGCGTCCTGAGTTCGAGTGTCTTCAAAGCCCATGACACCTTTGGTCAAGGCTGTTCTCCAACTGGAGCGCTCGCCAGGCCAGTGTTTCCCGGTTGTTGGTGCTTATACTACATTTTTTAGATTTGCCTTGAGAGAGTCTTTAAACCTCTTTTGTTGACCACCAGCATTACGCTTTCCATTTTTAAGTTCGGAATAGAGTAGTTGCTTTGGAAGACGATAATCAGGCATCCGCACAACATGACCAGTCCAACGAAGTTGATGTTGAAGAATCATTGCTTCGACACTGGTGATCTTTGCTTCTTCCAGTACACTGGCATTAGTTCGCCTGTCTTCCCAAGTGATGTGTATTTTTTTTGGAGATATCGTTGATGGAATCTTTCAAGGTGTTGGAGATGGCGTTTATAAGTGGTCCATGTTTATAAGAGGTCGATGTATAAATAAATATACAGGGGGTTGGCAGGGGGTTGGACTGGATGGCCCTTGTGGTCTCTTCCAACTCTATGATTCTATGATAATAATAGTTACTGGTCTTAATGTTTTCAGCAATGTATTATTCAAAGACTTTTTTTTTAGCATTCTTTATCATCGCTTTTCACTTTCTTTGCCAGAGCTTGTGTTCCTTTTTGTTCTCATCATTTGGACAAGATTCTGATTTTTTGAAGGAAGACTTCTTGCCCCTATAAGGCTTTTGGACTCTGCTTCCCGACCTTTCTGATCTTCTGCGGTATACACTCGAGTTGAACTTCTGATATTGTGGTCTTGGGGGGGGGGAAACTCCCAAACCTTTTGGAGCGATCTCGCCATCCTGACTTGGCCTTACAACTTCCTTTCGGCCAGCCTCCTCGTTTGGACGCCGTTTCCTCTTTTGAAATCGAACGCGACCGCGTTGGATTTCCTTGGAGATTCAAATGTACCTACTACAGGTGGGTAGCCGTGTTGGTCTGCCATAGTCGAAACAAAATAGAAAATTCTTTCCAGTAGCACCTTAGAGACCAACTGAGTTTGTTCTTGGTATGAGCTTTCGTGTGCATGCACACGAAAGCTCATACCAAGAACAAACTCAGTTGGTCTCTAAGGTGCTAAATGTACCTACTTCCTTCTTTGCAGTGCCTCCAAACGCTGAGAATTGCCCCCCTCCTTGAACACATCCCCCTTTGCTCTCCACTCCCCTGTTTCCCTTTGGCGACGAGACAATTGACTAGATGCTCATCCTCTGAGAGTTATCGTATTATTTGCTGAGACGAACAGGCCCATCAATAACAAGCTCCTTCTTCCTCTCCGGCCCGCCCGCCCTTTCTGGCCCTGGGAGTGCTTCCGAATACACGCCAAGCTCTTGGTGGTTTATCTCTCCATTCATAAACATCAGCGGTACCCTCTGTCTCTGCGTCACTGTTTTTTTTTGCTACGGCTCACGCATATGGATGTGCTCCACGGAGGGACTCTTATTCTCCTCCTCAACCTGCGCTGCTTCTGATTAGCCGGCGCAGGAAGGCAGCCCGCAGGAATCCCCAACGCAGCATGTCTTACACAGAAATCTTGGCCAGAGCTGAAGAGATGGCTCTTCTGCAGAGGAAGGAAGAGTCCGAGGGGGTTGCTTGAGTTGGAAACAGGGACGGGTGGATCTAAGAACCATGGGAACATGTCTTTGGAAGAGCTGTTGGATACATGTGCAATAGCCCATCTAGTCTTTGGGATGTGATACATAAGTGGCAGCCAAATACAAATTCCTTGTTTTCCCAGAGTGGAAAACTTCCTGTTTCCTCCTGGGCCGGGACATACTTCCTCTTGCTTGTGACTAGAGGTGGGCGTGACCTTACCTGTGCAGGTAACAAAAGCTCAAGGCACGTAGCCCTCCTCCCCTTCTTCTCCATCTTCCTTTCGTCATGTGAACTGCTGTCTGCAGTCAGTGGGATTAACCCCCCATATGGGGTAGATCCACATGTATACAGGTGAAACTCGAAAAATTAGAACATCGTGGAAAAGTCCATTTATGTAAGCAATTGTTTTCATTAGCTACTGGAGTTTAATATATGAGATAGACTCATGACATGCAAAGCGAGATATGTCAAGCCTTTGCTTGTTATAATTGTGATGATTATGGCGCACAGCTGATGAAAACCCCAAAGTTGAAATTGTTAATTTGGGGTTCTCATCAGCTGTACGCCATAATCATCACAATTATAACAAATAAAGGCTTGACATATCTCGCTTTGCATGTCATGAGTCTATCTCATATATTAGTTTCACCTTTTAAGTTGAATTACTGAAAGAAATGAACCTTTCCACGATATTCTAATTTTTCGAGTTTCACCTGTATATGTAGGGTTTGGTGTCAGCGTTGTTTGTGCAGGTTCTCTGTTGTTCGCTTGTGCTCCTTTGGTGGTGAGAGAGGTCGGGGTTGGCGTAGGGTGTGATTGTTCATTTGTGGTTGGCTGTGGTGGTCTTTGGTTTCCTGTGTGAGTGGGGTGGGTGTTTTTGATCAGGTTAGCCATATTGATTTGTATGCTGTCGGTAGATTTTTGTCATTGTCTTGTTGGGCTGTGTGTGTGATGAAGGGGAGCCATACCGGGGTGAAGGTGTCTTCTTCTGTTTGTCCCCGTGTCAGTTTCAGGTTACTGGTTAGTTTTTCTAGTAGGGCTGTTTCCCATACTACTTGGTACCATTGGTCCATGCTTACTCCTGACAGGTCTTTCCAGTGTCTGGTTATGATGTTTCTGGCTGCTGAGAGTAGGTTATGAGTTCTTTGTGGTGTAAGTGGGCATTATTGTCTTGGAAGATGTTTAGTAAGGCCAATTCTGGGGTGATTTCTAATACTTGCTTGGTTATTTTACATATTTCTCGTATGGTTGTTGTCCAGAATAGTTGGATTTTGGGGCACTCCCACCACATGTGGAGGTATGTGCCTGTGGAGGTGCACCCTCTCCAGCATTTTGGTGAGGTTCCTGGGCTATTAGCGCTAATTTTCTTGGCGTTAGGTACCACCTGTAGGTTAGTTTCAGGGTGAGTTCTTTTCTTTTCATTGATATGGATTTAAAGGGGGGTTTAGACCACATTCTGGTCCATTGGGTGGGGTTGATTTCATATCCTATGTCATCCTCCCATTGTTTTTTGATTGCATCTAGGGAGTTTGGGATGCGGGTGGCGCTGTGGTCTAAACCACTGAGCCTAGGGCTTGCCGATCAGAAGGTCGGCGGTTCAAATCCCCACGACGGGGTGAGCTCCCGTTGCTCGGTCCCAGCTCCTGCCCACCTAGCAGTTCGAAAGCATGTCAAAGTGCAAGTAGATAAATAGGTACCGCTCCGGCGGGAAGGTAAACGGCGTTTCCGTGTGCTGCTCTGGTTCGCCAGAAGCAGCTTTGTCATGCTGGCCACATGACCCGGAAGCTGTCTGCGGACAAATGCCGGCTCCCTCGGCCTATAGAGTGAGATGAGCGCCGCAACCCCAGAGTTGGACACGACTGGACCTGATGGTCAGGGGTCCCTTTACCTTTTACCTAGGGGGCCTCGCAGGGCTGTTGTGGGAATTAGATGAAGGGGGGGGGGAGAAGAAACATGCAGGTGCCTCCTTGAGCACCTTGGAGGAAAGACGTCTGGGTAGCAGTGCAATAAAATGCACCAATTCTTAGTTGTGGCCCCTGGAAAGCTGCGTATAATAGAATGCGGCCCTCGGATGAAAAAAAAAATCCCCCTAGCCTGCCCCAGTCTACTGCCTCCGTGGCTGTTTTTAATGCTTTGAGTGGGCTCTGCCTGCGAGGTTGCCTTGTTGCTTGGCTTAGGTGTGGGGGGGGGGGGGAGTGAGCCACCCAGAGCCGTGCCCCTCGGCACTCTGGGTAATAAAAGGGTCGTTGACACTTCCGTTCTGGCAGGACTTCCGCCTAATTGTCCAAGCCTCTCCTGGGCCCTTTGCAACCCGGTGCCAGGCCAGTGGGGAGCCTGCGAGTGGCTGGCAGCGCTGCCCGACTCCTGGTTAAACAAAGGCAGCGGGGGGACCCCCCCCGGTGTCCCCTGGCGTCGGCACGGCATCTACATGGCAATAAATAAATGAATCATATTGAAAACAATTCTTCCGCCTCCTCTGGAGAGGCCTGTTAAGAGGCGAACAAGTATATCGCCGGAATCTAGGTCAGCCGCTTGCCAGGAAATGTTTGAGAAGCTGCTTTTTTTCTCTCTCCTTTCGGTGGGAATAGCTTGACTCGGGCTCATTCCCGAGAGCTGAAGAAGAGTGTGCTGGATCAGGCCAGGGGCCCATCTGGTTCAGCTCCCTGTTATGCACACAAGAAGAGCCAATAATAATTGACTTGCGAGCATATGAAATAACAGTGTAGCTCTAAGCACGTGCAGAGTCCTTTCCTGGTTGGTATCTGCGCAAGACCCGGCAATTAAGCCTGATAAAACCACCTGATTTTCTGTCTGCGGGCAGGATCCGAGCACAGGAGCAACTCTCCCCTCCTGCAGCTTCAAGCAACGGGCACTCACAGGCATTTTTTGCCCAGGACAGTGGAAGCAGAACAAGAGACTAGGGTTGCCAGGTCTGCTTCCAAAAAATAGTGGACAAGTGGGTGGGGGGGGGTTTAAATTAAATTAAATTATATATTTTCTTACAAACATTTTAACACGCATTAAAATACCATTTCATCATAAAGCTTTTGAATTAAAAAAAAAAGTCCACTATTTTGTGGAAAAAAATAGTGACCATAATGTGAAAAAGTGGACTGTCCACTCAAATAGTGGACACCTGGCAACCCTAACAGAGACATGGTGGCAAGGAGCCGTCAGGAACTCTCTGCTCCATGAAATTGGTCTTTTGTGTGGGATGTGAAACACGGAAACAGTCAAATACAACATTGCTAGAGTGGACATAGAAGAGGAAATCTAAGGCCAGCCAGTCGGAACTTCTTGTTTATTCTGGGCTGGGCTGGGCTTCCTCTGTGTAACTGGAGATGGGTGTGGTCTCACCTGTGCAGGTAAACAGAAAAACACAAGGCTGGCCACCATCTTTCTCTCTTTTGGACAATGCTCTCAAAGAAGCAGCATCGCTAGGATGCTCTCAAAGGAACTGTTTTTCCCTTATGGGACAGTCTCCTGAGTACCTGTAACGTTTACTGAATTTAAGTCTGCCTTCTGGGATCCTTTTGTGAACAGATGTGTAAGTAAACTCTTTTTATGCTTTTATAGAAGAGTGTAGTGTCTTATTTTGAGAGGGATTAAAAGGGGAAAATACCAGGACATTTATTGCAGAGGTTTTAGCGAACCTGAGCCAGCTATCCGCTGTGTGCCTTTAAAAGGGGAACGTTAACTCTGCTGATATTGTCGAACTTGTAAACACAAGTTGGAAAAGGATACCTTAAACAATATACCCTCTCCTGCATCCCTAAACATTCCCACATTTTGAAGCCATCTAGGTAGATGACCACTGCCGCCTCTTGTGGCAGGGAGTTCCCCGGTTTAACTATGCGCTGAGTGAAGAAGGACATTCTTTGGTCTGCCCTGAATCTTCCTGCGTTCAGTTTTGGTAGCACATGGTTCAATTACGGCGCTTGCTCCCACAAGGAGGCTCTGATGGCCCCCACCCTGAATGGTTTTAAAAACCATCACTTGCCTGACCTGATCCGGCAGCTGTTCTTATAGGACAGGGGCCAGCAAACCTTTTCAGCAGGGGGCCGGTCCACTGTCCCTCAGACCTTGTGGGGGGCCAGACTATATTTTGAGGGGGGGAAATGAATGAATTCCTATGCCCCACAAATAACCCAGAGATGCATTTTAAATAAAAGGACACATTCTACTCATGTAAAACATAGAATCATAGAATCCTAGAGTTGGAAGAGACCCCAAGGGCCATCCAGTCCAACCCCCTGCCAAGCAGGAAACACCATCCAAAGCATTCCTGACAGATGGCTGTCAAGCCTCCGCTTAAAGACCTCCAAAGAAGGAGACTCCACCACACTCCTTGGCAGCAAATTCCACTGTCGAACAGCTCTTACTGTCAGGAAGTTCTTCCTAATGTTTAGGTGGAATCTTCTTTCTTGTAGTTTGAATCCATTGCCCCGTGTCCGCTTCTCTGGAGCAGCAGAAAACAACCTTTCTCCCTCCTCTATATTTCTCCTCCTCATGCTGATTCCCGGACCATCTGCGGTCGATTGGGCCGGATCTGGCCCCTCGGCCTTAGTTTGCCGACCCATGTTATAGGATGCCCACAGCTTCTGGGACCTCCGAGGAGCATCAGGAGAGGCCACAACTGGGTCGGGCCAAATGGGGGGCCAGCGTACTACGCCAGCATCCTGCTCTCACCTAGGTGAAGTTGCTGTCCCGTTGGGGAGCCCACAAGCAAGACCAGAGTGCCGTAGCCCCTCGTCACTGGTGCTGCTCCCCATTGACTTGCATTCAGAGGCTGAGCGCCTCTGTCCCTGGAGCATCGATTCAGCCATCTCTGTTTAATAGCTGCGGATGAGTTTTCCCTCCTCCACGAAATGGCCTAATCTCTTGTTTATAGAGCCACTGAAGCTTGTAACCAGCCCTGCTCTGTGGCAGCAGATCCCGCACATTAATTTCTGCATTTCGCAGAGGACTTGTGTGCCGGCGTGCCCTTTCTCTAGCCTGCTTCCTGGGGCCAAATTCCAGCGTTATGGCGGAGCGCTGGGCACCTCTCCTCCTTCCGCTCTGTGCAAGCTTTAGCACGCTTTTCTCCTTCCCCTATTTAGGTTGAATTTCCCCGAGCAGTTTAAGAAACGGTTCGACAAGCTGGCAGCTGTACAGAGGAAGGCGACCGAGATGATGAAAGGTCTGGAAACCAAGCCTTATATGAGGAAAAGTTGAAGGAGCTGGCTATCTTTAGCCTGCAGAAGAGAAGACTCGCAGGTGACAGGAGAGCTGTCTTCAAATATCTAAATAGCTGTCGCATCCTGCAGCCCAGGAAGCAGTACATGTGAAAAGGATCTAGGAGTCTTGGTAGACCATAAACTTGACATGAGTCAACAGTGTGATGCAGCAGCTAAAAAAGCCAATGCAATTCTGGGCTGCATCAATAGGAGTATAGCATCTAGATCAAGGGAAGTAATAGTACCACTGTATTCCGCTCTGGTCAGACCTCACCTGGAATACTGTGTCCAGTTCTGGGCACCACAGTTCAAGAAGGATACTGACAAGCTGGAACGTGTCCAGAGGAGGGCAACCAAAATGGTCCAAGGCCTGGAAACGATGCCTTATGAGGAACGGCTTAGGGAGCTGGGTATGTTTAGCCTGGAGAAGAGAAGGTTAAGGGGGTGATATGATAGCCATGTTCAAATATATCAAAGGATGTCATATAGAGGAGGGAGAAAGGTTGTTTTCTGCTGCTCCAGAGAAGCGGACACGGGGCAATGGATTCAAACTACAAGAAAGAAGATTCCACCTAAACATTAGGAAGAACTTCCTGACAGTGAGAGCTGTTGGACAGTGGAATTTGCTGCCAAGGAGTGTGGTGGAGTCTCCTTCTTTGGAGGTCTTAAGCGGAGGCTTGACAGCCATCTGTCAGGAATGCTTTGATGGTGTTTCCTGCTTGGCAGGGGGTTGGACTGGATGGCCCTTGGGTCTCTTCCAACTCTAGGATTCTAGGATTCTATGATTCTAAGTTCTCCGCCTTGCTGGTGGGGCAAGGCACACAGTGAGCAGCTCTGGAAAGGTAAGTGTGCTTGTGCTGGGGCAGTTGGAGGGGGCTGGGCTGGATGACCCGTGGTGTCCCTTCCAATTCTACGATTCTATGAGTCTATGAAGGACGCGGGTGGCGCTGTGCGTTAAACCACTGAGCCTAGGGCTTGCCGACCAGAAGGTCGGCGGTTCGAATCCCCGCAATGACGGGGTGAGCTCCCATTGCTCTGTCCCAGCTCCTGCCCACCTAGCAGTTCGAAAGCACGTCAAAGTGCAAGTAGATAAATAGGTACCGCTCCGGCGGGAAGGTAAAATTACAGAACCCATTAAAACAAAACAAAAAAAAGTCCTATAAATATCACAAACAAATTAACGGCTCCATTATAAAGCAAATGAAGCTATAAAGCTCAGCGAAGGCGGCAATTAGCATTTGTCATTGAATCGAATTCCCGGGTAAGAGAAACAGGACGTCTAACCGCCTGAAATAAGTATATGGCCTTCGCAACATTTTCCTGCCCCATCTCTCACTCCGGGGGCAGCTTGTGCCCCCTCTGTCTCAACAGGGCTCTCCCTCGGCACCTATTCCGCAGCGTAACCCCTTTCACACAAACCCCAACCTCTGGCCCAGCACTGCAGGGAACTGGCAGCATACAGAGTTGCAACAGGCAGACTCGTGGAAAGAACGGAGACCTCTTGTTCATCAGCTGACGAACGAAATATCTCCCTTCTAGTATTCCTTTTTTTCTTTTTCTTTTTGCAAGTTGGCAAGATCCACTCTTTCAAATATTATTATTATTTTATTTAAGATTTTCAGTTTTATACATTTCAATCATTTTACAATCATTTTAACATTTCAAAACTCGACTTCCTTCCCCCTCTTTCTGCGGTTCCTTAAATTTATTTTTTATATTTTCTGCGTATTCCAAATTAACTTAATTTATTCATCTACTTTAAATATATACTCTTATAAAACTGCAGGTTATTACAATAATCCTGCCAATGTTCTTATCTGTTTACAGTTTATTTGTAAATATTCAATAAACCATTTCCATTCTTTTATAAAAAAAGTTTGTTATCTTGATTTCTTATTTTTCCGGTAAGTTTCGCCATTTCTGCATATTCCATAATTCTATCCATTCTTCTTTCTCTGGAACGTCTTCTTCTTTCCATTTTTGGGCAAGTAACATTCTTGCTGCCGTAGTTGCATACATGAATAAATTTCTATAGTTTGGGTAGTTCTATCCCTTTAATTCCTGTACAGTATTTGCTGGACCATAAAGAAGACTGATCGCCGAAGAATGGATGCTTTTGAATTGTGGTGCTGGAGGAGACTCTTGAGAGTCCCATGGACTGCAAGAAGATCAAACCTATCCATTCTGAAGGAAATCAGCCCTGAGTGCTCACTGGAAGGACAGATCCTGAAGTTGAGGCTCCAGTACTTTGGCCACCTCATGAGAAGAGAAGACTCCCTAGAAAAGACCCTGATGTTGGGAAAGATGGAGGGCACAAGGAGAAGGGGACGACAGAGGATGAGATGGTTGGACAGTGTTCTCGAAGCTACTAACATGAGTTTGGCCAAACTGCGGGAGGCAGTGAGGATAGGCGTGCCTGGCGTGCTCTGGTCCATGGGGTCACGAAGAGTCGGACACGACTGAACGACTGAACAACAACAACAACAACAAAATTTCTCATATGGACACAAGAATTTCTCATATGGACAAATGGTCCAAGGCCTGGAAACGATGCCTTATGAGGAACGGCTTAGGGAGCTGGGTATGTTTAGCCTGGAGAAGAGAAGGTTAAGGGGTGATATGATAGCCATGTTCAAATATATAAAAGGATGTCATATAGAGGAGGGTGAAAGGTTGTTTTCTGCTGCTCCAGAGAAGCGGACACGGGGCAATGGATTCAAACTACAAGAAAGAAGATTCCACCTAAACATTAGGAAGAACTTCCTGACAGTGAGAGCTGTTCGGACAGTGGAATTTGCTGCCAAGGAGTGTGGTGGAGTCTCCTTCTTTGGAGGTCTTTAAGCGGAGGCTTGACAGCCATCTGTCAGGAATGCTTTGATGGTGTTTCCTGCTTGGCAGGGGGTTGGACTGGATGGCCCTGTGGTCTCTTCCAACTCTAGGATTCTAAGATCAGGCCAAGAGGCTGTTTGGCACAGCAGCACTGTAACCATAAGGACTAGGCACTTGGATTGCGGAGGAACAAAGCCTCTTTCACAGACAGCATCCTGCTCTGCCTGGATTTCATGCCCGCCGAGTGCCCCTATTTATTTATTGGTGTGTGATTTTCATTTTGCAAATCTGCCAAAGAATAAAACAAAAAGCGGATTAAGGAGGGTTTCTCGGGACGGTGGAAGGCAGATGTGCTGCGTCCCATTGGCAAAGCGGCGCCGGAAATGTTCTGCAGTGAGGGAAGGGGTTGGAAATGGGGGGTCAAGGAGGGCCACTTGCGGTGGCAGTGAGAGATTATTATTATTATTATTGAAACAAAATAGAAAATTCTTTCCAGTAGCACCTTAGAGACCAACTAAGGTGCTACTGGAAAGAATTTTTTATTTTGTTTCGACTATGGCAGACCAACATGGCTACCCACCTGTAACTGAAATTAATAAATAATAATAATAATAATAATAATAATAATAATATAATTATTATTATTATATTATTATTATATTTATTTATACCCCACCCATCTGGCTGGGTTTCCCCAGCCACTCTGGGCAGCTTCCAACAAAATATTAAAATACATTAAAACATCAGTCATTAAAACTTCCCTAAACAGGGCTGCCTTCAGATGTCTTCTAAAAGTCAGATAGTTGTTTATTTCCTTGACATCTGATGGGAGGGTGTTCCACAGGGCGGGCGCCACCACCGAGAAGGCCCTCTGCCTGGTTCCCTGTAACCTCACTTCTCGCAGGGAGGGAACCTGCCAGAAGGCCCTTGGCGCTGGATCTCAGTGTCCGGGCTGAACGAAGGGAGTGGAGATGCTCCTTCAGGTATACAGGACTGAGGCCATTTAGGGCTTTCAAGGTCAGCACCAACACTTTGAATTGTGCTCAGAAACGTCCTGGGAGCCAATGTAGGTCTTTCAGGACCGTTGTTATGGGGTCTCGGCGGCCGCTCCCAGTCCCCAGTCTAGCTGCTGCATTCTGGATTAATTGCAGTTTCCAGGTCACCTTCAAAGGTAGCCCCACGTAGAGCGCATTGCAGTAGTCCAAGCGGGAGATAACTAGAGCATGCACCACTCTGGCGAGACAGTCTGTGGGCAGGGAGGGTCTCAGCCTGCGTACCAGATGGATATGTCCTTCTTTTCACCTGAGAGATGTTGGAGGGTATCGGATTGGCAGGAGGCCGCACTGCTCTAATGGGATTAATGCCTTTGGTGCCTTCCCTGCGAAAGCCATCCATTTAGATGCTCTCTCTCTCTCTCTCTCGTTCTCTCTCCCTCCCCTTCATAATTCTTTTTCTCTCTGTGTTTGAGACAGAGAAAGTCCAAAAGGGAATAATCCCGCGAAATGTCAGCGTCAGCCGGGAGGCCTGAGCGATGCTGAGTGGATCAGATTCGTTTCCCCACCTGAGCATTGGTGGGTCTCTCCCCTGTTTGGAATTTGCTCTTTTAAATTAATTACGTCCCCTTTTCTTCCTCCGCGCATGAAAGCAAGGAGGAGGCATGTAGCCCGTCACATCAGCTTAGTCTTCCTGCGCATCAGGCCGGGAGCCGAGGCGGAGGAGCTACACGCAGCCGGCGTCCCGTGCACAGGAAGGCGCTCCCCGCCCTCGAGCGCCATCGCCTCCAGGTTTGCCCAGTGGCGTAGCAAGGGAGGGGCGATGGGGGCGGTGCGCCCCGGGTTACAGGGGAGGAGGTGACACTCGGCGGCCCCTCCTGCCACTCCCCAAGCCGAGCCCCGCCACCCGGCCCCCCGTCCGTGCAGCAGCGCCAGCCCGGACGGACCGTCACAACGCATGCATCAGGACGCCCCACCCCCAGGGGGTGCCTCTGCGCAACGTTTGTTGCCCCGGGCGGCCAAGGAGCTTCCTCCGCCCCTGGGTTTGCCTGCCTCGCGAGGCGTTGGGAACCGGAGAGGCGTCCCTTTGCAGAGTGAAGAGCAACCGACCGCCTGTCGGGACCAGCAATGTTCACCCCGGTGGTTCTCTCTGAAATGGTGTTTTGGGGGAGACCTGGGACTTCTGTCATTGGCGGCGGCAATGCGTCTGAATGCCAGTGGGTGGGAATCACAGGGTACTGAGGGGGGGTCTTCCCTTTAGGGTACCTGGTTAGCCCTAGTGAGACTAGAGGGGCCTCCTTTGGCCTGATTCAGGTAGATTCAAACTACAAGAAAGAAGATTCCACCTAGTGAGACTAGAGGGGAAATGGTGTTTTGGGGGAGACCTGGGACTTCTGTCATTGGCGGCGGCAATGCGTCTGAATGCCAGTGGGTGGGAATCACAGGGTACTGAGGGGGGGTCTTCCCTTTAGGGTACCTGGTTAGCCCTAGTGAGACTAGAGGGGCCTCCTTTGGCCTGATTCAGCTAGATTCAAACTACAAGAAAGAAGATTCCACCTAAACATAGGAAGAACTTCCTGACAGTGAGAGCTGTTGGACAGTGGGATTTGCTGCCAAGGAGTGTGGTGGAGTCTCCTTCTTTGGAGGTCTTGAAGCGGAGGCTTGACAGCCATCTGTCAGGAATGCTTTGATGGTGTTTCCTGCTTGGCAGGGGGTTGGACTGGATGGCCCTTGGGGTCTCTTCCAACTCTAGGATTCTATGATTCTATGGTGGCAGTGACATCGGAGGAGGAGGAGGAGGGATCGGCAATGGGTGTTGTGTGCTGTGCTATTGAACGTCCACTGGAGGGCGCTGGGTTTTTTTGCACAAATTCATGGATTTACCTGGGAAAGATGTGATATTTCTACAATCTAGGTACCTAAGATCCTTCCCATATGGCCAAGGCATGTTGTGTCCAAATCTGACGCCAATCGGTCAAGCGGTTACAGAGAAAGGCAAAAACAAACAAACATGCAGCTTGAAGGATTATATATATATATATATATATATATATATATATATATATATATATATATTACTTACTAGCTGCCCTTCTTCACCAGAAGGTTCAAAAGCAGGTCACAGCAAAATGCAACATTAGAAAGGGTTGAAAACTAATTACAGCTAGAGTAGCTCTCAAGGGTCAAAGGCTAGGGCAAAGAGGTGCCTCTTCAGTAGATAGCAAAATCCGTAATGCAGGATGTTGTCAGGAAACCTCACCCAAGGGCAGGTGATTCTGCAAGGACCAAACGATCCTGTCTCAAAACTTGCAGAGACAGGGCAGCTGCAGCTGGGAAGGAGGCCAGGCCCAAGCAGTAGATCATACAGAGTTGCAGCAGGCAGACTCCTCCATGGATGAGAGCCTGTTGAGTGAATTAGCTAATGTCTTTTCTTCTAAGAAGCGCATCTTGCACCGGGCCAATGGGGACCCGTGTAGTCCGGCTTCGAGGTCTCAGAAGAAGATCCTGCTAAATCAGAATGAGGGCTCATCTCGTCCAGCCTCCTGTTCTCGTAAGAAAATAAGAAGAGCCTGGTGGATCAGGCCCATGTAAGCCAGCCTCTTGCTCTCATGGTGGCCACAAGAAGATAGTTTGAGCGCTGTATTTCATGCCCGTCTTTCAGGGCCGTGCTCTTGCAGGAACCAAAAGGGGACATCCCGGGATCCGCGGTCAGGACTGGCCCCGCTGCAGATGAGGGCAAAAACTCAGAGATTAGCGGTGAAGTTTATTCTTTATTCAGAGGCAGAATCCCAGCAGAGAACTCCTCGGACAGGACTAGCCTGGTGAGGTGGTTGCCAGGAGTGAGGATCTGAGCTTCCCACTTCTGGCTAAGGCTCCTCCCCATCCAGTCGCCAGTTCCTTTGTGGAGGGGCTCTCTGTGCCTTTTGTAACACCCTCCTTGATCTTGGGGATGGAGGAGGTGGGGAGAAGGAGTCACTGGAACCGGCAGGTGGCTGGGGGCGGGGGGTGGTATGTCGCAGCCTCAGCCTTTTCCGCCTCAGCTGCCTCAGCATCACTTAAACTTGTTGCTTGCTCAGCCTCCAACCCATTTGCACCCCTTTCGTCCCCTGACCCGGATATTGCATCCCAACACCATTCTCGGAGCCTTCCCTCTCCTGGGGAGTTCCCCGGCTGTGGCCTCTCACCATCCCTCCTCGTCTAGCCAGTCCTTGACATCCCATCAGAAACCAGGGCAGCTGTAGGAAGAAGGAACTTTCTTCCACATGTGGTGGACGTGCCCAAAGGTAAAAGACTTCTGGGAAAAGATTTATAATGAAATGAAAAGGTGTTGAAAAACACATTTAAAAAGAAACCAGAAGCCTTTTTACTGGGCATCCTAGGCCAAGAAATCAAAATGTGATAGAACTGTTTATGTATGCCACAACAGCAGCTAGAATTTTGATAGCTAAAAACTGGAAGACAGAAGAATTACCAACGATTGAAGAATGGCAGATGAAAATGATGGACTATATGGAGCTCGCTGAGATGACCGGGAAACTTCGTGACCAGAGGGACGACGCGGTGGAAGAAGATGGAAGAAATTTAAATTGTATTTGAAAAAGTACAGTAAGATTGAAATTTAGAAGGAACTTGGAAGAAAAGTTAGACTGCAGATTTAGAATTATGTTAAGTGTTAAGGAAATGTGAAATAATGAATTAAGACAATAGTTGAAGAAATGGATTTTTTTTGGAAAAATATGGTATGTGCAATATAAAGAAATTACAAAATATGAATGTAAAGATGAATGACAATGAACGCAGGAAGGGCAGATGCGAGGAAGTCAAATAACAATGTTAAGGGAAGAAGCAGTTTTTAAACAAATAATTTTTTGTTTTTCATTTTTGTAGTTTGTTTGTAATAGTTTTTATTTTTATTTTTGTAATGTGTTTGTAATTGTTGTATTCGTTTGTTTTATGTATTGTGTTGATGTTCTTGAAAAAGTTAATAAATATATTTTTAAAAAGAAGAAGAAGCGGAATCATAGAATCTAGAGTTGGAAGAGACCCCAAGGGCCATCCAGTCCAACCCCCTGCCAAGCAGGAAACACCATCAAAGCATTCCTGACAGATGGCTGTCAAGCCTCCGCTTCAAGACCTCCAAAGAAGGAGACTCCACCACACTCCTTGGCAGCAAATCCACTGTCCAACAGCTCTTACTGTCAGGAAGTTCTTCCTAATGTTTAGGTGGAATCTTCTTTCTTGTAGTTTGAATCCATTGCCCCGTGTCCGCTTCTCTGGAGCAGCAGAAAACAACCTTTCTCCCTCCTCTAATGACATCCTTTGATATATTTGAACATGGCTATCATATCCCCCCTTAACCTTCTCTTCTCCAGGCTAAACATACCCAGCTCCCTAAGCCGTTCCTCATAAGGATCGTTTCAGGCTTGGACCATTTTGGTTGCCCTCCTCTGGACACGTCCAGCTTGTCAGTATCCTTCTTGAACTGTGGTGCCCAGAACTGGACACAGTATTCCAGGTGAGGCTGACCAGAGCGGAATTAGTGTACTATTACTTCCCTTGATCTGGCTATACTCCTATTGATGCAGCCCAGAATTGATTGGCTTTTTTAGCTGCTGATCACACTGTTGACTCATTCAAGTTTATGGTCTACCAAGACTCCTAGATCCTTTTTACATGTACTGCTCTCAAGAAAGGTGTCACCCATCCTGTATTTGTGCCTTTCATTTTATTTTATTTTTGCCCAAGTGTAGTACTTTACATTCCTCCCTGTTAAAATTCATCTTGTTTGCTTTGGTATTTCTGTGTGTGAATACACAGCCCACCTGAAAGCCGCCTTAGAAGCGAAGGAGAGGGGGACTGGTAGGATGAAAGGCAGGGAGGCCAACAGTAGATGGCGCTAGAGACAACGGCAATAATAGACGCTCCCCGACTGGTTGCACGAAAACAGGTGGAGACTGGCGGACGGCTGGGACCCAGTTCAGTGTGGCAGCGGCTGCCCATTCGTCCTCACAGATAGGGCTCCACAGTTTAGAAGTCAGGCAGCTGAGTGGATTGACTGCCTCTGTCTCTGACCCCCCCCCAAAAAAACCGACTCCTAAGGCCAAATCCTAGACAGGCCCTCTCACAATGGGAGGCCAGATGAGTGGAGGAAGCACTCTGCCCACCGGTGATTCCCAGGCACTGGCATTCAGAGGCACATTCACACAAGCATCTCCGCCCTCCTTCCACACCACCTTCCTCCTAAAAAGATCTCGAAATCAAATTAAAGTCTAATTAGATGGCTTTCCACTGGGTTAGGGTTGGGAACAGTAAGTGCTCCACTGAACTGAAATTTCAGCCTTCACGACATAGGAAAACAGCCAAGTGAACAGCTATTTTGGTGGAGGAGGGTCAAGATATTAACCGATATGCATGAAATTTCATATATAGCTATATAATCCCTAGTATAGTAAGATAAGACCTTTGGAGCAGGCATTTTAAAAAAAAGTTTTTTATGAACCGCCCTAGTAGGGCAGTAATTGTTCCTTGATAATTTGTCACCCCCTCCATTATGGAACATGGGGCGGACCACCCCCTACGCCCCCCCTTGCTACGCCGCTGGCCACACGGGGCCTAATCCTGGAGTCTCTTCTCATGCCATCTCCCCCCGGCTTCTCCAGGTACCTCTTCAGCTGTGGCAAGGACGGGCTGCGGTTTGGGGCCTGGAGCTGGAACATCCTTGCCTCCGGGCGAGAGCAGCGAAAACTCATGTTGCATTGAGCGGGGATGGCAGAGAACAGGAGCGAGGTGGGAGAGGCAGGTGTCTGTCGGGAAACAGGGACTGCTTCCAGGAATACCTGGAAAGGATGGCTGCGGGGGAGAGAAAGAAGCCCGTTTTCCAGCAAGGCAGACAGATCTGGCCTCCCATTCTGCCCCCCCCCCCCGGCTCTGCAGCTTTCCTGCTTCCAGAAATCCCACCCATTTGAGATCCGGAAATGCACCGGGAGCAACAGAGGAACCCCAGCCTGTCATTGCAACTTAGACTAGAGCAGAGGGGGAAATGGCTTGGAAAAACGAGATCTGCCATTTGGGGTGGGCAGAGGAGATTTTTTTTGGGGGGGGGAGTGTCTCTAGGCTCTCGGCAGCCTTGTCACGCAGCCTCCCTGTCTCCTAGGCTGGCTTGGCCATTTTTGCAGAGCCCTGCCCTGCCCCTCCCAGCAGAAAGGGCAATGGAAGACAGGAGGCCGGGGTTGAGGGGATTGGGGGGGGGGACTTGATAGGCCTGAAATGTGGGAACCAGGAATGCTGGTCTCCATTGGTAAAAAGCATGAGGAAGAACCCTTTGATTCCTGCATTGGAGTGGGGTTGGAGTAGATCAGGGGTCCCCAAACTAAGGCCCGGGGGCCGGATGCGGCCCAATCGCCTTCTAAATCCGGCCCGCGGACAGTCCAGGAATCAGCATGTTTTTACATGAGTAGAATGTGTCCTTTTATTTAAAATGCATCTCTGGGTTATTTGTGGGGCATAGGAATTCGTTCATATATTTTTTTCCAAAATATAGTCCGGCCCCCCACAAGGTCTGAGGGACAGTGGACCGGCCCCCTGCTGAAAAAGTTTGCTGACCCCAGGACTAGATGATCGTTGGGATTGTTTCCAGCTCCACAAGTCTATGATTCCCATTTTTTGCCCTATTCAGAGTGTTGTTTAGTGGTTTAGTCGTGTCCGACTCTTCGTGACCCCATGGACCAGAGCACGCCAGGCACTCCTGTCTTCCACTGCCTCCCGCAGTTTGGCCAAACTCATGTTAGTAGCTTCGAGAACACTGTCCAACCATCTCGTCCTCTGTCGTCCCCTTCTCCTTGTGCCCTCCATCTTTCCCAACATCAGGGTCTTTTCCAGGGAGTCTTCTCTTCTCATGAGGTGGCCAAAGTACTGGAGCCTCAACTTCAGGATCTGTCCTTCCAGTGAGCACTCAGGGCTGATTTCCTTGAGAATGGATAGGTTTGATCTTCTTGCAGTCCATGGGACTCTCAAGAGTCTCCTCCAGCACCGTAATTCAAAAGCATCCATTCTTCGGAGATCAGCCTTCTTGATGGCCCACCGAAATCCATGGACATGGCTAACTTAGGTCTTTGCCGATTTATTGATTTTCATTTTTTAAAAATAAACCAATATCAAATTTAGGTTCTAAATTAGGTCTTTGAATTCCATCAGGTCTTCTCTTGATAGAGCTGTGTGGCCTATAACCTTTTGCCTGCATTTTTTTGTTTTAAGGCTGACATGTAGGTCTCAGATACACAGGTATCTGGCTGGCCACTGTGATTCTGGAGTAGAGGGGCAATGGGTTCATCCATAAGCGGACTTCCAATGCTATTTAGCTCTGGTGAACAACAAGCACGTTTTGGCTCCTCTCCAAATTCTTCCATTCCTGCTGTTTCCTACAAGAACTCTGTAGCGTGGTGCCTTTCCCCCTTCCTCCCTCCCATGCCCTTTTCCTTTTGTGCTGTGTCTCTTAGATTGCAAACCTGAGGATGGGTACAGTTTCCTTGTTGATACAGTGGTACCTTGGTTCTCATAGAATCATAGAATCCTAGAGTTGGAAGAGACCCCAAGGGCCATCCAGTCCAACCCCCTGCCAAGCAGGAAACACCATCAAAGCATTCCTGACAGATGGCTGTCAAGCCTCCGCTTAAAGACCTCCAAAGAAGGAGACTCCACCACACTCCTTGGCAGCAAATTCCACTGCCGAACAGCTCTTACTGTCAGGAAGTTCTTCCTAATGTTTAGGTGGAATCTTCTTTCTTGTAGTTTGAATCCATTGCTCCGTGTCCGCTTCTCTGGAGCAGCAGAAAACAACCTTTCACCCTCCTCTATATGACATCCTTTGATATATTTGAACATGGCTATCATATCACCCCTATGCTTAAAATTCTACAAGGCAGGCTTAAGCAGTATGTGGACCGAGAACTCCCAGAAGTGCAAGCTGGATTTCGAAGGGGCAGAGGAACCAGAGACCAAATTGCAAACATGCGCTGGATTATGGAGAAAGCTAGAGAGTTCCAGAAAAACATCTACTTCTGCTTCATTGACTACGCAAAAGCATTTGACTGTGTTGACCACAGCAAACTATGGCAAGTTCTTAAAGAAATGGGAGTGCCGGATCACCTCATTTGTCTCCTGAGAAATCTCTATGTGGGACAAGAAGCTACAGTTAGAACTGGATATGGAACAACTGATTGGTTCAAAATTGGGAAAGGAGTACGACAAGGCTGTATATTGTCTCCCTGCTTATTTAACTTATATGCAGAATTCATCATGCGAAAGGCTGGACTGGATGAATCCCAAACCGGAATTAAGATTGCCGGAAAAAATATCAACAACCTCAGATATGCTGATGATACAACCTTGATGGCAGAAAGTGAGGAGGAATTAAAGAACCTTTTAATGAGGGTGAAAGAGGAGAGCGCAAAATATGGTCTGAAGCTCAACATCAAAAAAACTAAGATCATGGCCACTGGTCCCATCACCTCCTGGCAAATAGAAGGGGAAGAAATGGAGGCAGTGAGAGATTTCACTTTCTTGGGTTCCATGATCACTGCAGATGGTGACAGCAGTCACGAAATTAGAAGACGCCTGCTTCTTGGGAGAAAAGCAATGACAAACCTAGACAGCATCTTAAAAAGCAAAGACATCACCTTGCCGACAAAGGTCCGTATAGTTAAAGCTATGGTTTTCCCAGTAGTAATGTACGGAAGTGAGAGCTGGACCATAAAGAAGGCTGATCGCCGAAGAATTGATGCTTTTGAATTATGGTGCTGGAGGAGACTCTTGAGAGTCCCATGGACTGCAAGAAGATCAAACCTATCCATTCTCAAAGAAATCAGCCCTGAGTGCTCACTAGAAGGACAGATCCTGAAGTTGAGGCTCCAGTACTTTGGCCACCTCATGAGAAGAGAAGACTCCCTAGAAAAGACCCTGATGTTGGGAAAGATGGAGGGCACAAGGAGAAGGGGACGACAGAGGATGAGATGGTTGGACAGTGTTCTCGAAGCTACTAACATGAGTTTGGCCAAACTGCGAGAGGCAGTGAAGGATAGGCGTGCCTGGCGTGCTCTGGTCCATGGGGTCACGAAGAGTCGGACACGACTGAACGACTGAACAACAACAACAACAAATCATATCACCCCTTAACCTTCTCTTCTCCATGCTAAACATACACAGCTCCCTAAGCCGTTCCTCATAAGGCATCGTTTCCAGGCCTTGGACCATTTTGGTTGCCCTCCTCTGGACACGTTCCAGCTTGTCAGTATCCTTCTTGAACTGTGGTGCCCAGAACTGGACACAGTATTCCAGGTGAGGTCTGACCAGAGCGGAATACAGTGGTACTATTACTTCCCTTGATCTAGATGCTATACTCCTATTGATGCAGCCCAGAATTGCATTGGCTTTTTTAGCTGCTGCATCACACTGTTGACTCATGTCAAGTTTGTGGTCTACCAAGACTCCTAGATCCTTTTCACATGTACTGCTCTCAAGCCAGGTGTCACCCATCCTGTATTTGTGCCTTTCATTTTTTTTGCCCAAGTGTAGTACTTTACATTTCTCCCTGTTAAAATTCATCTTGTTTGCTTTGGCCCAGTTCTCTAATCTGTTAAGGTCATTTTGAAGTGTGATCCTGTCCTCTGGGGTATTAGCCACCCCTCCCAATTTGGTGTCATCTGCAAACTTGATCAGGATGCCCTCAAGCCCATCATCCAAGTCAAACTTAATCCATTCCGGAAGTCCGTTCCAAAAGCAAAGCTTTCCAAAACCAAGTAATGCAAAATGGATTAATCCGTTCAAGACTTTTTAAAAAACAAACCCTAAAACAGCAGTTTAACATGGATTTTACTATCTAACGAGACCATTGATCCATAAAATGAAAGCAATAAACAATGTACTGCAGTCACACAATCAATCAGTAGCTGAACTGGGTTCCACACAGTCACAAAAAACCAAAAAGAGCCGCGAAAACAAAACCGCAAAAAAAAGTAAAAACAGACAGAACCTCAGCGTAACACTCAAATTGGAAGTGTAGCACTCAAATCGGAGCATGTTCGGCTTCCAAGAAAAGTTTGCAAACCGGAACACTTACTTCCGGGTTTGCAGTGTTTGGGTTCCAAGTTGTTTAAGTGCCAAGGCATTAGAGAACCAAGGGGCCACTGTATTTGAATGTTGGCCTGGAGTCTGCAATAAATGCAAGATTTATTAACAAATTAGCAGAGAGGTGGGTGTGGGTGTGTTCAAATGATGGGCAGAAGCAGTCCACACTGCAACAATTTTGTTGCAGCATCCCATATATATGTGTGTGTGTATAAATTTTGCAGGCACATTTGGAGTGGGGGAATTTGCATGCAGAAGCTCCTCTCCCCTGCAAATCCCTTCCAGCTCTGATTTGGAGGACTCAAATCATTTCTGATTGGTTGACTTCTCTTCCACGATGGGGGGGGGGTAGGAGCTTTCATTAGGGATTCGTTTGGCACAAATTGATTAGCAAACTCAGCTTCGACGGGCTTCGACGGGGCTTCTCCAAATTGTCTCCTTAAAACGAAACCAAATGAGCAAAATGTTGCATTTGTTAAACATCAATGTCATTTTGGGATATCAGATTAATTGAGGCCAGGGATCATGGAAATATTGCCAAGCTGTTAAATCCAAAGCAATGGATACTTGGGTGGGGGTGTGTGTGTGTGCGTTTGGCTACACACTCCTCGAAATAGTCTTGCTGCCTTGCACTGGTTGGAATGTTGGACCATGACCTGGGGAGGACCTGGGTTCGAATCCCCACTCAGCCACTCATTGCCTCTCAGCCTAACCAACCTTGCAGGGTTCTTGAGGGGAATTAAACGAGGAGGGGATAGAAAGGCAACAAACAAACAAACAAAGAACAGGATCAGTGCTTCATAAGCAGTGGGATTATTGCCCTGGAACTAAAAAATAAAAATAAAAAATGGAAGGAGGTCTGTTTTTTGTTTTTTTTAAACTCTGTAAAATTACCAGCCGAATTCTCTACTTAAACCCAATTCCAGCACTCTTCTCAAGTGGATACAAAATTTAAAAAAAAAATTCCTTCCAGTAGCAACTTAGAGACCAAGTAAGTTTGTTATTGGTGTGAGCTTTCGTGTGAATGCACACGTCTTCAGATAGCAATATTCAGATATTTGTATCTGAAGAAGTGTGCATGCACACGAAAGCTCATACCAAGAACAAACTTAGTTGGTCTCCAAGTTGCTACTGGAAGGAATTTTTTTTTATTTTGTTTCGACTACGGCAGACACGGCTACCTACCTATATCTCATCTCAAGTGGAAATGGTAATAATTATGGAATTCAATATAGAGAATTATTAGTGATGGGACTGGGTACAGTGAGGCTGGAACCATCTAGTCCAGGGATCAGCAACATTTTTCAGCCGGGGGCCGGTCCACTGTCCCTCAAACCTTGTGGGGGGGCCGGACTACATTTTGAAAAAAAAATGAACGAATTCCTATGCCCCACAAATAACCCAGAGATGCATTTTAAATAAAAGCACACATTCTACTCATGTAAAAACACCAGGCAGGCCCCACAAATAACCCAGAGATGCATTTTAAATAAAAGGACACATTCTACTCATGTAAAAACATGCTGATTCCCGGACTGTCTGCAGGCCGGATTGAGAAGGCGATTGGGCCGCATCCAGCTCCTGGGCCTTAGGTTGCCTACCCCTGATCTAGTCGTTTGAAGTGGGGTTCTATGCCCCCCAAGAAGGGGTGGTTCCCCCCAAATTTGGGACATTGCATTCTCTGAACATTTGACACAACACAGGCGAGTCACTGACACGAAGACCAACAAGCCATGATGAGTGATATAATAATGTTTATTTTTGTAACTTAAGAATATGCTTTAAAATCTGTGATACATAAAACTTTTGTATTGAATAATAATAATAATAATAATAATAATTTATTTATACCCCACCCATCTGGCAGGGTTCCCCCATCAACTTCATGCATTGTTTTGTTATGTATTCTTTTGTTTATTGGTTTACTTTGTAATATAAAATTCTTAATAAAAAAATCAATAAAAAAAGAATATTTGTATAATGGGTTCATGTTATATCAGCAGGTCTATTCCTTTCCTAATGGTCCCTAGCATGGAGTCTGCCTTTTTCACAGCTGCCGCACACCAAGTCGACACCTTGGTTGCCGAGAATCTGTTTTGCGTGCGAAAGGCCCCAGGTTCGATCCAAGAAGCATCTCACAGGAGGTACTGGAAATGTCTCCTTCCTGAAACCCTGGAGAGTCGCTGCCAGTCAGTGTGGACAACATTGAGCTAGACAGACCCGTTGCTCTGATGGGATATATAGGTGAAACTTGAAAAATTAGAATATCGTGGAAAGGTTCGTTTCCTTCAGTAACTCAACTTAAAAGGTGAAACTAATATATGAGATAGACTCACGACATGCAAAGCGAGATAGGTCAAGCCTTCATTTGTTATAATTGCGATGATTATGGCGTATGGCTGATGAGAACCCCAAATTAACAATCTCAACTTTGGGGGTTTTCATCAGCTGTGCGCCATAATCATCACCATTATAACAAACGAAGGCTTGACATATCTTGCTTTGCATGTCGTGAGTCTATCTCATATATTAAACTCCAGTAGCGAATGAAAACAATTGCTTACCCTACATATATTAAGGAAAATAGAAACATCATCTCCCCTGTTGCGTGCTGTGCTATTGAACGTCCACTGGAGGGCGCTTTTATTTGCACAAATTCATGGATTTACCTGGGAAAGGTGTAATATTTTCACAATCTATGTACCTAAGATCCTTCCCATATGGCCAAGGCATGTTGTGTCCAAATCTGACGCCAATTGGTCAAGCGGTTACGGAGAAAGGCGAAAACAAACAAACTGAATATTTTACTGAATATTTACAGATAGATTGTAAACAGATAAGAACATTGGCAGGATTAGTGCAATAACCTGTAGTTTTGTAAGAGCATATACTTAAAGTTGATTAAAAAATGAGCAAATTAAGTTAATTTGGATATGCAGAAGATATTAAAAATAAATTTAGGAACTGCAGAAAGAGGGGGAAAGAAGTCAAGTTTGGAAACGTTAAAATGATTGTAAAATGAATGAAACGTATAAACCTGAAAAGCATAAATAAAAATCTTTTTTTTAAAAAAAGAGTTGAAAGGCACAAGCCAACCATTTTAGGGACGCCACTCTGGATTTGTGTGGGGTTTTTACTCCTGAGCCTTTTCTTCTCCTGAAGATATCTCACAAGTGTCAGGAGTCCAGGTTCCCAGCTTGATAACATAGTAAGTGTAGGTAATTAGAAAGGAGGATTTATTGCAAAAACAGATAGCTCCGGACGGCTTGGACAAAACCTCCGGCATCATTACTCAAGATGACCCTTCTGAAGACTCCTTACGGTGTCTACAGAATATATTAAACCGACGCCCCTTGCGTCTCTTGTTTTGCTTCCTGTCTGGCAGCCCTCCCATTCACCGACTCCGCGGACTTATTGGATCACCCCCCCACCTCTTCCTTTACCAAGAAACTCTCTCTGTGTCCTTTCACTCCTGTTTGAGCTCCCTGTGAGCTTTGGCTGTGTTTCAGCCCACTCTCAGCTATGGCCTTATCAGCAGGCCCGTCAAAGTCAGGAAGAGTTGATGTCTGCAGCTGCCTGGCTCACATCTAAGCCTCTCTGTTCCTGGCTGCTTTCTGCCGTTGGCTGCAAACCTTCGCTGGGAGCTGGCTCATTCCTGACACAAGGCAACAGAGGCTGAGGAACAGAGTTTTCCTTCTCCTAGACGGGCTCCCTTCCCAGGGGGATGAGCCCTACCTGCCTCTCACTACCGTCTGCAGCACATGCAGAAAACACCTTCTTGACCATTGGAGCTGGACCCACTTTTGGTCTCATCCACTCAATCTGCCACATCCTGTCTTCGCATGCAGGGGAAGCCCCTAACTCACCAAGGTTTTGAGCCCCACTGGCTCCCCTCACCTGGTTTAGCCGGCCAGTCAAAGCCGTTCCTGGGGTGTGGGGTAAGTTTGTGCATGCTTGGGGGGGGAGGAACAAGGGGTCTCCCATTGATCCCCACGAACCCCTCTGGATTTATTCTGAATTGGTGTCCAACTATGAAAACTTCTGAAGCCTCCGCAGCTGTCAGACAAGATCATTCCACAGAAACACCCCATTGCATGTCAGTTCCCAAAGAGGACTGAGTCTCCGAGTCAAAGACGGAGACTTAATATGATTGGTGTCCAATTAGAGATAACCGACTATTTGGCAAGTGTTCTGGGGGTGTCCAGCCGATGGATCCATCTTCCTTTCCCGTGGAAAATTCGGAGACGAAGGTGGTTTCGTCATTAGCCTGTTGAAACACGCTCTCTCTGTGCGAACTGTTGCTGCCAAAAGCTCACTAGTGCAGACAGGGATAACCTCCCTCCTAGATTTCTCATTTTGGGGGCATGGTCTGGCACCACTGACACCAGTGAATTGCAGTGATTTAAAAAAAGGACCCTCCGTGGTTCAGTGTGTAACGACCCTTTAATTACATTCTGCTTCCAGCCCAGCAACTTGTTGCGGCCTCATTAACACCCTAGTGGGTGGTGGAGACACAACCAGCATGGCTCCCTATGGATCTGGCTTTGACAAAATCACAGCTCTCAAGGCAGCTCGCCTAACACAACAACCCTGCTTAAAAGTCTCCTCCTGGGCTTGTTTAGCAGCTAGGGGTGTTACTCGGAGGCTGAAGGGAGGTCGAAACCACCCCCAGATAACAGGGAGCAAGCGGTGCAGACAGGGAGCAAGCAGTAAGTGACCAAACACCCCAAAGATCCTAGGGATTCAGATAGACTGCCCCTGGAGCTGGAGGCTCCGTAAGAACCTAAGAATAGCCCGACCGCTGGATCAGGCCAAGGGCCCATCTAGTCCAGTATCCTGTACTCATAGTGGATACCCACAAGTTGGATATGTGGGGAACTGGGTGTCAGTCTAGGGTGTGTCTAAAGAGCCATGCCTAGGGGAGGAGAGCTGCTGACAGGTGGATATTTGTGGAAAGGCAGCGTTGCATAGTGGTGTTGCGGAAATTAAGGGGGGGGCACCTCAGCAAAGGCTCCCAAGTAAACTGTTGGGGTACGGAGCGATGCCCTTAAGGGAACCCGTCAGGGAAATGCAATGGCTCTGCAGCCTCTGCAGGACGAGACCTCAGTAAGCCATCAATGGGTGATTTTTTCAGAAATCGCTAGGCAAATGGTTTCCTCCGCACTTGCCATTTGACGGGCTCTGCAAACCGAGATACTATTGTTCCCTCACCCAGCAGGTGCTCAAGATATCCTTCTAACACTTAACACACCCATTCAAATCTTGCCTTGAACCATTGTTGTTCAGTTGTTCAGTCGTGTCCGACTCTTCATGACCCCATGGACCAGAGCACGCCAGGCACCCTATCCTTCCACTGCCTCCCGCAGTTTGGCCAAACTCATGCCAGTCGCTTCGAGAACACTGTCCAACCATCTCATCCTCTGTCGTCCCCTTCTCCTTGTGCCCTCCATCTTTCCCAACATCAGGGTCTTTTCCAGGGAGTCTTCTCTTCTCATGAGGTGGCCAAAGTACTGGAGCCTCAACTTCAGGATCTGTCCTTCCAGTGAGCACTCAGGGCTGATTTCTTTAAGGATGGATAAGTTTGATCTTCTTGCAGTCCATGGGACTCTCAAGAGTCTCCTCCAGCACCATAATTCAAAAGCATCAATTCTCCGGCAATCAGTCTTCTTTATGGTCCAGCTCTCACCAAACCATTACCTTATGTTAATCTTGTTTGCTTCTATGTTAATCTCATGTAACCCTCCCCTTTCCTCCCCCTTGCTGACATTTCACCGATGTAACTGATGTGTTGATGATGCCTACTGAATTGTATCCTGGGATGTGGTGAGAGGTTTTAAAAATCCTTGTCACCCCATTCCCGTCGTTCAATCTTGGCTTGAACCTGTTGCGCAATAAAGGCAAAGGTAAAGGGACCCCTGACCATCAGGTCCAGCCGCGGACGACTCTGGGGTTGCGGCGCTCATCTCGCTTTACTGGCCGAGGGAGCCGGCGTACAGCTTCCGGGTCATGTGGCCAGCATGACTAAGCCGCTTCTGGCGAACCAGAGCAGCGCACGGAAACGCCGTTTACCTTCCTGCCGGAGTGGTACCTATTTATCTACTTGCACTTTGACGTGCTTTCGAACTGCTAGGTTGGCAGGAGCTGGGACCGAGCAACGGGAGCTCACCCCGTGGCAGGGATTCGAACCGCCGACCTTCTGATCAGCAAGCCCTAGGCTCTGTGGTTTAACCCACAGCGCCACCAGGGCCCCTTATTGTTGCGCAATAATAAACTTAAATCCTTGCTTTGCTCCATTGGTTGGTCTCCTTCCTTGACTCCGCAGAGATCCTAGAATGCCAGACCCACCTGTAACTAGACCACCTGTAGCTAGACCAGGATTTGACACACACACACCCCAAATTGGCTATGCAGCGACCTCATTGACCATGGGTGCCAGTCACTGCCCCTCAACCTGAGCTACCTCGCAGGAGTGTTGTGGAGATTAAATGAGGAAGGGGAGAACCATGTACCCCGGCTTGAGCTCCTTTGAGAAGACATGTTGTCATGTTGTTTTGTACTGAGTTGAATAGGATCCAAAATTCAGCAGTCTGATTGGTCCCAGGCAGGGGCGTCGCTAGGGGGGTGCGGTGGGGGCGGTACGCCCCCGGGCGACAGGGGCGAGAAGCGGCGGGTGGGGGCGACAAGAGGCAGCCCCTCCCACCATTCCCACGCGCTGCCGCTCCCTCCGTCACCCTGGGAGCGGCAGCGCACGGCCCGACGACGGAGTGCGCCTGCACGCGCAGGCGCACTCTGTCATCGGATCGCCGCTTCCACAGCCTCCTTTTGAGCCGGAGAGCTTAAAAGCGAGCTCTTCGGCTTAAAAGAGGGCTGCAGAAGCGGCGCCGGCACCCCCGGAACCGCCCTGGGGGCGGAGCGTCATGACGTCACAATGTGATGTCACGACGCCCCGCCCCCGGGGCGTTTCCTTTGCCGCCCCGGGTACCGCGGAGCCTTACTCCGCCACTGGTCCCAGAACAATAGGATTGAGATTGCAGCAGTCTGATTGGTCCGCAGGAGCCACCCAATCCAGCTCCAGGTGGAAGTGAATCCGCACTCCGATTGGCATACAGGAGTATCCCGGAATTAGCCAATCACGTGGGGCCCATTGTGTAAATAGTGTATATAAAGCAAACGTTTTGGGGGAAACTGCATTCCTCACTACTATGAGCTGAATAAAGAGCATGAAATTCACACTGGACTCCGAGTATCTTTCACATGTGGAGGAGAAACGCAGTAAATAATAATTGGCGTGGGGAGCAAGAATCAGAGGCTTCCTCGTTTGGTTTTAATTTCAAATCCCAGGTTCTCTAGGAGTGCAAATTACAGATGACGGCCGTCTTAAGGAGGACGGATCCCCGCTTTCCTTCAGATGCCGAGAATTCAAAGCAGCTCACCACAAACGAGTCAGAAAACGATAGAGCACAATCAAGGTGTCAATCACTATCAAAGGCAAAATGAGACTGGAACCATTGGGAGGGAGGCAGCAGAAAAATAAAAAAAGTCAGCGAGGAATGACAGGAAACATTTCGTGGTGAAGCATCAGGGGCAGATACAGACCCGAAAAGGCGTCTTTCCCTGCCTGGATGAGACAGTGTCCGTACTCAGAGGGAGCAAGCCAGACTCCTCCAATAAGGACATTCCTAGAACAGAAACAACACATCTGGAGAGGGAATCTTTGGTGTTTATCAGAAGGCACAGGAAGGAAGAGAGAGGAAGATGGTCTGCAACGCTCACCTGGATTCTCGTACCTGGAGAAGTTCACACCCATGTACTAAGCTTAGATGAGAACATCAGAAGAGCCAGGGTGGTGCAGTGGTTAAGAGCGGTGGACTTGTAATCTGGTGAACCGGGTTCGCTTCCCCGCTCCTCCACATGCAGCTGCTGGGTGACCTTGGGCTAGTCACACTTCTCTGGAGTCCAAGGGGCCCATCTAGTCCAGCATCACAGAATCGTAGAATGCAGTTCCATGGGGACCCTGAGGATCATCTAGTCCAACCCCCCTGCAATGCAGGAATTTGCAGCTCTCAAACCTGCAACCTTGGCGTTATCGGCACCATGCATTTTGGAACTGCAGGGTATGCCACAACAGCAGCTAGAATTTTGTTAGCTAAAAACTGGAAGACAGAAAAAAAACCCCCAACGATTGAAGAATGGCAGGTGAAAATGATGGACTATATGGAGCTCGCTGAGATGACTGGGAGACTTTGTGACCGGAGGGACGACGTAGTGGAAGAAGAGTGAAAGAAATTTAAATTATACTTAAAACACTACTGTATGATTGAAAATTAGATATAATTTGGAAGAAAAGCTAGACTGTAGATTTAGAGTTTGGTTATGATTGTAGGAATTGTGAAGGTATGAGTTAAGATATTAGATAAGATTAGGCATAATTCATAGTAAAGTAAGATATTTAATGATGGTAAGAAGTTACTAAAGATGATTGACAGGGAACGCAAGAAGTGGAGATGAGAGGAAGTCAAGATACAATGTAAAGGACAGAAGTTAGTGAAAATGATATGTTTTTCTTTTTCTTTGTTTTTAAATGTAGGTTTGTTTTTTCTTTTATGGTTTTTATTGTATTTGTTTGTTTTATTGTTGTTTTCTTTTGAAAATTTAATAAATATATTAAAAATAAATTATCAGCACCATGCAGTCTCACCAACTGCATGTGGGGAAACCTGTTTTGTAAGAAAAATACTGCTCCTTTATCCCTTATGGGGCATCCAAGAGCCCATATGGAGTCCTTATGTAGGTTCTCTATCGGTAGGAGAGAATGTTGTTGTTCAGTCGTGTCCGACTCTTCATGACCCCATGGACCAGAGCACGCCAGGCACGCCTATCTTCACTGCCTCCCGCAGTTTGGTCAGACTCATGTTGGTAGCTTCGAGAACACTGTCCAACCATCTCGTCCTCTGTCGTCCCCTTCTCCTTGTGCCCTCCATCTTTCCCAACATCAGGGTCTTTTCCAGGGAGTCTTCTCTTCTCATGAGGTGGCCAAAGTACTGGAGCCTCAACTTCAGGATCTGTCCTTCCAGTGAGCACTCAGGGCTGATTTCTTTAAGGATGGATAGGTTTGATCTTCTTGCAGTCCATGGGACTCTCAAGAGTCTCCTCCAGCACCATAATTCAAAAGCATCAATTCTTCGGCAATCAGTCTTCTTTATGGTCCAGCTCTCACTTCCATACATCACTACTGGGAAAACCATAGCTTTAACTATACGGACCTTTGTCGGCAAGGTGATGTCTCTGCTTTTTAAGATGCTGTCTAGGTTTGTCATTGCTTTCTCCCAAGAAGCAGGCGTCTTCTAATTTCGTGACTGCTGTCACCATCTGCAGTGATCATGGAACCCAAGAAAGTAAAATCTCTCACTGCCTCCATTTCTTCCCCTTCTATTTGCCAGGAGGTGATGGGACCAGTGGCCATGATCTTAGTTTTTTGATGTTGAGCTTCAGACCATATTTTGCGCTCTCCTCTTTCACCCTCATTAAAAGGTTCTTTAATTCCTCCTCACTTTCTGCCATCAAGGTTGTGTCATCAGCATATCTGAGGTTGTTGATATTTCTTCCGGCAATCTTAATTCCGGTTTGGGATTCATCCAGTCCAGCCTTTCGCATGATGAATTCTGCATATAAGTTAAATAAGCAGGGAGACAATATACAGCCTTGTCGTACTCCTTTCCCAATTTTGAACCAATCAGTTATTCCATATCCAGTTCTAACTGTAGCTTCTTGTCCCACATAGAGATTTCTCAGGAGACGGATGAGGTGATCAGGCACTCCCATTTCTTTAAGAACTTGCCATAGTTTGCTGTGGTCGACACAGTCAAATGCTTTTGCGTAGTCAATGAAGCAGAAGTAGATGTTTTTCTGGAACTCTCTAGCTTTCTCCATAATCCAGCGCATGTTTGCAATTTGGTCTCTGGTTCCTCTGCCCCTTCGAAATCCAGCTTGCACTTCTGGGAGTTCTCGGTCCACATACTGCTTAAGCCTGCCTTGTAGAATTTTAAGCATAACCTTGCTAGCGTGTGAAATGAGTGCAATTGTGCGGTAGTTGGAGCATTCTTTGGCACTGCCCTTCTTTGGGATTGGGATGTAGACTGATTTTCTCCAATCCTCTGGCCACTGCTGAGTTTTCCAGGAGAAAATAACAGAGGCCAACCAGAGAATATTGAGAAGCAAAGCGGCTATTAAGCCTGATCTTTATTAAAGCTGTTGCAACAGGGTCCCCGTCCTCCACACGCAGGAGGGAAGAGGGACCCAGAACATTGGTCTGAACCTGCGGGAGAAAAACCGAAAGGAGGGAATGCTGGGCGGCTCTGCCACTTTTTCCTGGCCCTCAACCCCACCCCCGGCCACTGTCCTTTGTCCCATCCTGGCCAGGGGCAGGTCCAAGGGCCCACCTGAGCTGGGGGAAGGGAACCTGACCAGGTGATCCCGCCCGGTGCCGCAAACCCCGCCCACCTGGGAAGGGAGGGCAGAAATTGCCCACCCTGTAGATAGATAGATAGATATTTATTATTACGGCCATTGGCCCATCACACACGATTTTTCAAACAACATATATATACTTAGCCTTTCTACTTAGAACTTCGAAAGGACTTTAAAGTAACAGACTAAGCAGTAAATTTACAACATAAAACATCACCCCCTATTTATAAAATTATAAAAACATCAATTAAGGTAACACATAATTACATCCTGAGTCATGATTTAAAAGGAATGTCCAATCCGCCCAGAAGTCCGTTTTTCTTCTTTTGGGATAGGACGGTGATCAGAAATCTGGCAACCATAAGTGATCTTGGAGGGTCTTCATCGCCCACCCTGTAGCTCAAGACCACCCCCAAAACATCATACATGCATCACAAAAAGAGGTGGTCCCTGGCAGAAATTTGAGTGTGTTGCTTCTCTCCTGTCTGCCAGGATACCTGATAATGTCTTATCTGATTGCCTTTTCTGGGTAGCCTGGCCATTCCTTTGACATGGCAAATATTTAGTTCCTGGATCTCTTGCGCATATTGAGAGTGTGCTCAGGTTAACAGACACTTGCCAGACTGTATTTACAGGGAGGTGTAAGCCACTACAGCCCAAAGGCCATTGGAAAGCTTTCCCCATTTCCTTCCTCCTTGCAGAGAAGTCAATTTGGGGGAGTCAAAATGGCTTCAGGATTGTTCCCCTGTACTATTTCAGACACGTGGCTTATATACTTGCATATGTGTTTGCCTTGTACATTTATGAACCTTCATTTTATATACATAAGAATTCCTACAACACCTGCAAGCGGGGTCTAAGCACCAGAGCGCTCTCCCAACCCGAGGTTTCCAGCAAATGGCACTCGGGAGCATTGCTGCCTCCGACCGTGGAGACAGTTGCCTACCCATCCTGGCTAGCAGCCATCGAAAGCCCTCTCTCCCTCCGTGAATTTGTCCAATCCTCTTTGAAAGCATTCCAGCTTGGTGGCCATCGCTGCCTCCTGTGGCAGGGAGTTCCATAGCTCGACTATACATAGGGTTGCCAGGTCTGCTTCCAAAAAATAGTGGACAAGCGGGGGGGGGGGTTTAAATTAAATTAAATTATATATTTTCTTACAAACATTTTAACATGTATTAAAATACCATTTCATCATAAAGGTTTCAAATAAAAAAATGTCCACTACCGTATCTTTCGCTCCATAGGGCGCACCGGACCATAGGGTGCACCTCGTTTTTAGAGGAGGAAACAAGAAAAAAATTTTTTTCTGGTTTTCCTCCTCTAAAAGCCCTGTTTTTTTGAGGATCAGCTAAAAGTTTTGCAGCTTTTTTTGCAAAGGGAAAAGCCCTGTTTTTTTGAGGATCAGCTAAAAGTTTTGCAGCTTTTTTTGCAAAGGGAAAAGCCCTGTTTTTTTGAGGATCAGCTAAAAGTTTTGCAGCTTTTTTTGCAAAGGGAAAAGCCCTGTTTTTTTGAGGATCAGCTAAAAGTTTTGCAGCTTTTTTGCAAAGGGGGAAAAGCAAAGAGGAAAAGCCCCGTTTTTATGGGGTTCAACTCACATTTCTGCAGCTTCTAAAGGAAAGGGAGCCTTTTCTACAGTTTCCAGACAGATAATCTAATCAGCCAGTCACATGTCGCTGGGGAAACAAACAACCTCCCTCTGCAGCACATTCAACAAAGGAGGGCGGGGCTGAAAGGGAGCCGGGACTCTTATCTCTCTCCCGATCTCTTGCTGATCAGCTGCTGAGTCCTTTCAACACCCCCTTTTCTCTTTGTAAAATAAAAAGCATGATCCTCTTTTGGCCCCTGGGCAATTCAGCTCCAGGGACCACCATTCGCTCCATAAGACGCACAGACATTTCCCCTTACTTTTCAGGAGGGAAAAAGGGTGTCTTATGGAGCGAAAAATACGGTATTTTGTGAAAAAAAATCGTGAACATAATGTGAAAAAGTGGACTGTCCACTCAAATAGTGAACACCTGGCAACCCTATACACTGTGTGAAAGAAGTCCTTTCTTTTCTCTGTCCTGAATCTTCTAACAATGCAGGAATCACAAGTGAAGAATCCATCACAGGGGACCGTCCAGCCTCTGTTGAAAAGCCTTAGGGGGTCCACCATCCCCTAAAGAAGTCCGTTCCACTGCTGAACAGTTCTAACCTTCAGAAATTTCTTCATAACGCTTAGTAGGAATCTCCTTCAATCCGAATATAGGGATGGAAAGATTCGGCGTGGCTGTTAAAAATTATCGGACTTAGCTGAGATGGAGAAATCGACGTGTTTAATCGCATACAAGTCATTGTCAACACTTGCTAAAGATTGGAGACTCCTTGTAGACATATCTGGGCTGGAGGGCTGGAGATAATATTGGTTTATAGAAATAGGAATTAAGGTTGGCATATTTTGAAGAGCAAAGGAGAGGATGCTGTGACGGCCATTCAAAGCAAATAAATGCAATTTGTTTTCAACCCCCCCCCCCCGAAAGAGTACATGCCCTGGAAAAAGAGTGCACATGGCAACTCTAATTGGTGTTATCTCAGAATGCATGTGTTGGACAATTTTCTACATATAGCTGACAGACTAAGAATTAGAAGTTCTCTCTCTTTCCGTCCCCTCTTTCTTTTATTTTTTTCTTCTGGTTTGTGTTTTTCTTCAGGTTAGTTTTTAGATTATCCTTGATTAAACGATATCCGATATTGACCTATGTGTTCTTTCCCCCAAAACTTTAACAAAATCTATTTTAAAAAAAAATCTGAACACAGGGAGCCAAGTCAGGCCCATCCAAGCTCAATAATGTCCACACGGACTGGCAGCATCGAAGGAAGGAAGGAAGGAAGGAAGGAAGGAAGGAAGGAAGGAAGGAAGACAAGGAGAATCTGAAAAACCTTCTTTTTTTCTCTCTTTCTCTCTCTTTCTCTCTCTCTCTGGCAGCTGCTCAGTCAATCTCTACCCTGTTTGCCAATTGAAGCCCAGAGCTTACCTTTTCTCTCTCTCTCTCTCCTCCCCCCCACCACCACCCCACAACAACACGAAAATAAGATATGTCAAGAGAGATGACCTGGATTGCTAATTACAGCCTGGAGGCTAGGATACGATGCTAATTGGCGCAGCTCCTACAGGCAAACAAAGCCCTTCTTGATCAGCGCCTGCTTCACGGGAAGCATCTCTCGGTTTCCAAATCAGAGCTGCCATGCCGTTCTCTCTCTCTCTCTCTCACTCTCTGCCTGCCTACCCAACTACAAACACTTTATATGGGCTGTGGCCCAGTTTGAGTGGCGGTGCAGGGTTCCCCTTTTTTGCTTTTGGAGTGCGTTCTGGTTGCTAGGCAACATCGCCTCCTGCTCCTTGGGTACCACTGGGCTGGGCCCGCAAGGATGCCAGAAAAGGACGGAGCCACACTTCCAGGGATGCTTTGGCTGTGATTTGGGCATCGCAGGGGGTTGGACTAGATGACCCTCGGGGATCCCTTTTCAACATTGCAGCTCCCCGTTTCTACGACGGGGTCGCCCTCAATAGCTGGATTCCTTTCTGCTGCTTGGATGATGGGCTTGAGGGCATCCTGATCAAGTTTGCAGATGACACCAAATTGGGAGGGGTGGCTAATACCCCAGAGGACAGGATCACACTTCAAAATGACCTTAACAGATTAGAGAACTGGGCCAAAGCAAACAAGATGAATTTTAACAGGGAGAAATGTAAAGTACTACACTTGGGCAAAAAAAAATGAAAGGCACAAATACAGGATGGGTGACACCTGGCTTGAGAGCAGTACATGTGAAAAGGATCTAGGAGTCTTGGTAGACCACAAAATGGTCAAAGGCCTGGAAACGATGCCTTATGAGGAACGGCCATCCAGTCCAACCCCCTGCCAAGCAGGAAACACCATCCAAGCATTCCTGACAGATGGCTGTCAAGCCTCCGCTTAAAGACCTCCAAAGAAGGAGACTCCACCACACTCCTTGGCAGCAAATTCCACTGTCCAACAGCTCTTACTGTCAGGAAGTTCTTCCTAATGTTTAGGTGGAATCTTCTTTCTTGTAGTTTGAATCCATTGCCCCGTGTCCGCTTCTCTGGAGCAGCAGAAAACAACCTTTCTCCCTCCTCTAGATGACATCCTTTGATATATTTGAACATGGCTATCATATCACCCCTTAACCTTCTCTTCTCCAGGCTAAACATACCCAGCTCCCTAAGCCGTTCCTCATAAGGCATCGTTTCCAGGCCTTGGACCATTTTGGTTGCCCTCTTCTGGACACGTTCCAGCTTGTCAGTATCCTTCTTGAACTGTGGTGCTCAGAACTTATTTTGTGTCTTATTTTGAGAGGGATTAAAAGGGGGAAATACCAGGACATTTATTACAGAGGTTCTAGCGAACCTGAGCAAGCTATCCGCTGTGTGTGTTTAAAAGGGGAATGTAAGACTCTGCTAAGTTCTGGGACTTGTTAACTCAAGTTGGAATAGGATATAATAAACAATATACAGTATGCTCTCCTGCATCCCTAAACATTCCCACAGGCTATGCCTACGGTCAACTTCTCAAAAGTAGGGGGGGTTTCCTGTGGGGCTCCATCCCCCATCACCCCAGACCATTGGCCACTGTGGCCGGAGACTGTTGGGCATCCAGGACCAGAGAGAAGTTTCCTTCCCTCTCTCATAACACAAGAACTCGTGGTCACCCAAGGAAATCCTTCTTCACACAGTGCAGAGTTAAACTGTGGAACTTGCTGCCACAGGAGGCAGACAGAAGCAAGGCTCTTCTTCTGGGACCTCCAGGTCCAGAGGCAGTCTATCTAGATTCCTAGGTTCTTAGGGGCATTGGACCAGCATGAGAAGAAGATGTTGTACTAGGTGAGCCATTGGTGTGATCCAGCATCTGGGCTCTTCCCATGTTGTTAAGGTCTGCAGCCTCTGGCAACATTTCCAGGTAGGGCTATGAAAGACTCCTCTTCTGCCTTCAGGTAGGTACCGTAGCTGTGTTGGTCTGACACAGTCGAAATAAATAAAATAATTTTTAAAAAATTGTCCAGTAGCACCTTAGAGACCAACTAAGTTTGTTCTGGGTATAAGCTTTCGTGTGCATGCACACAAAAGCTTATACCCAGAACACACTTAGTTGGTCTCTAAGGTGTTACTGGACAATTTTTTAAAAAATTATTTATTCCTCTTCTGCCTGTAACTTGGTGTTTGTGGTGGCGGAGCTGCCAGCTGCTTTGCAGCTAATACTCATTTAGATGGTCTGATTCATTAGAAGCCATCTACTGATGAGTCCCAGTTGGTCTCTGCCAACAAAACCCCCCCCCCCAGCATTAGCTAATCCCCTCCAGGCCCTGCAAAGAGTGACTCAGGGAGGGAGAATGAGACAAGATCAGGAGGATCTGCCTGGTGATGGGGGGGTTTGATGATTTTCTCTGGTTCCTGGTAAGCACCGGCTTCTGGGAAGGAGTCTGCAACTGCGCCATTCCCATCACTTCTGCCTGCTGTGCATATGGAGAGTGGCTTTCACGGAATCCTGGAGTTGGAGGGGACCCCCAGGGGTCATCTAGCCCGACCCCACTGCAATGCAGGAACCACAGCTAAACAATCCCTGAGAAACAGCCACCGAAACTCAAAAACTATTCCAGACACCTGGGTCCCCACCCTTGCTTTTAGTTTCCTGCCCAGGCTTGCATCCTTGCGCACCCCAGGTCGTTGCAGAGCATAGAATCATAGAATCCTAGAGTTGGAAGAGACCCCAAGGGCCATCCAGTCCAACCCCCTGCCAAGCAGGAAACACCATCAAAGCATTCCTGACAGATGGCTGTCAAGCCTCCGCTTCAAGACCTCCAAAGAAGGAGACTCCACCACACTCCTTGGCAGCAAATTCCACTGTCCAACAGCTCTTACTGTCAGGAAGTTCTTCCTAATGTTTAGGTGGAATCTTCTTTCTTGTAGTTTGAATCCATTGCTCCGTGTCCGCTTCTCTGGAGCAGCAGAAAACAACCTTTCTCCCTCCTCTATATGACATCCTTTGATATATTTGAACATGGCTATCATATCCACCCCTTAACCTTCTCTTCTCCAGGCTAAACATACCCAGCTCCCTAAGCCGTTCCTCATAAGGCATCGTTTCCAGGCCTTTGACCATTTTGGTTGCCCTCCTCTGGACACGTTCCAGCTTGTCAGTATCCTTCTTGAACTGTGGTGCCCAGAACTGGACACAGTATTCCAGGTGAGGTCTGACCAGAGCGGAATACAGTGGTACTATTACTTCCCTTGATCTAGACGCTATACTCCTATTGATGCAGCCCAGAATTGCATTGGCTTTTTTAGCTGCTGCATCACACTGTTGACTCATGTCAAGTTTGTGGTCTACCAAGACTCCTAGATCCTTTTCACATGTACTGCTCTCAAGCCAGGTGTCACCCATCCTGTATTTGTGCCTTTCATTTTTTTTGCCCAAGTGTAGTACTTTACATTTCTCCCTGTTAAAATTCATCTTGTTTGCTTTGGCCCAGTTCTCTAATCTGTTAAGGTCATTTTGAAGTGTGATCCTGTCCTCTGGGGTATTAGCCACCCCTCCCAATTTGGTGTCATCTGCAAACTTGATCAGGATGCCCTCAAGCCCATCATCCAAGTCATTGATGAAGATGTTGAATAAGACTGGGCCCAAGACAGAACCCTGTGGCACCCCACTAGTCACTTCTCTCCAGGATGAAGAGGAGCCATTGATGAGCACCCTTTGGGTTCGGTCAGCCAGCCAGTTACAAATCCACTGAATGGTATTTATTAACTTGATGGGGGGGGGCGGTAGCTGCACCCCTGCACCCATGAGGTTGACCTCTTTATTCTCCCTCAACTTTGAACAGCAGCCTGGCCTAGGGTTCAAGTCCCCCTGCAGAAGCTATGCTTGATTCCTAGGTTCCTGAATGATTGCCTTGAAAACTGGTTTTCTACAACCTGGTCTGAATCAAAGGAGAGGAGGCTGAGATCTGGCAGAGGTAATTCATTGGCAGTGCAGTATGGTGATGGGCGCAAGAAATAAATTTAAGAGGGAGGAATGCTTTGCATATGTTAAGGGGAAGGGAAGTCGGACACTTCAGAAAAAATGATTACCTTGATCTGGGGGGGGTCCCTCTCCCCCTTTTCCTCCTGGTGCTTGGCTGATCAGTGGGGGGAAGGGACAGCTGTGATTTCTGCATTGCAGAGGGTTAGACTAGATGACCCTATGATTTTGTGGTATATGGTGAGTCTTGGATGGTTAGGCAGTGGGACAGGAGTGCAGGTTGCACACTTTTGAACAAGAAATCGGGAGAAAAGGACAATAGGGTACTGGTTGATATTGCAGTGAAATGAAGATAGTAATGAAGATATGTAGACTTGTCGACATAAACTCACAAGTAAGAATGGGTTGGACAGGAAGTCAAACAGGTTTGGATCATTTGTTGGTATTGGTTTTTGTCTTTTCTGTATTTTCTGTGTTTTTTTTTCTTTTTTATTATTATTACTATCTTTTTTAAATTTGAGTGGTTGGGGGGAATGTAAAGTTTGTCTTTTTTCCTCTTTTGGTTATTTTTTATTCTTATGTATTTTTTCTTTAGCCTAGTGTATGATATCATGCTTATGTTTGGCTTAAGGTTAACCGATGTATGGTAAATATTATTCAAATATTATCTAAAATAATATAGACGCTTTCTTATTGATAAAACTGTAAAGAGCTATGGAGCAGCAACTAAGCAAAATGATGACAATATGTGATAACTGCTTTCTTTCAAAGTTTTTATTTTTATTTGTAATTGGAATATTTACCGTACATTTCTGTAAAATTCTGTGCAAATGATAAATAAAAAATATGTTGTAATAGGGGGGGGAAGGAATAGGGAGAAAAGAGCTTGTTCCATGGAGGCTATGCACATTGACTGGAGAAGGCACAAAATTCAGTCGAACCTAGCTGCTTCAACCATTCCTCATAGGGCTAGCTCCTTCAACCTCATAAACACAGCTGCTTCAACCATTCCTCATAGGGCTTTGTTTCCAGTCCATTGATCATCTTAGTTGCCCTCAGTCTAGCTTGTTAACATTCTTCTTAAATTGTGGTTCCCAAAACTGGACACAGTATTCCAGATGGGTTCTGACCAAGGCAGACAGGGGGGGGGGACTATGACTTCCCTTGATTGGGACACTAGACTTCTGTTGATGCAGCCTGGAATGGCGTTAGTTAGTTAGTTAGTTAGTTAGTTAGTTAGTTAGTTAGTTAGTTAGTTACAGTAACAGGTGGGTAGCCGTGTTGGTCTGCCATAGTCAAAACAAAATAAAATAAAAAATTCTTTCCAGTAGCACCTTAGAGACCAACTAAGTTTGTTCTTGGTATGAGCTTTCGTGTGCATGCACACTTCTTCAGATACAGTAGTTAGTTAGTTTAGTTAGTTAGTTAGTTAGTTAGTTAGTTAGTTAGTTAGTTAGTTAGTTAGTTAGTTAGTTAGTTGGGTTTTTTGCTGCTGCATCACACTCTCCACTCATGTTCAGTTTGTGGTCCACTAAGACCCCCAGATCCCTTTCACATGTACTGGCTAGCAAGCCAGGTGTCCCCCATCCTATATTTGTGCATCTGGTTCTTCCTGACTAAGTGCAGAACCTGACATTTGTCCCTACTGAAATTCATTTTGTTTGCTGGCGCCCCGTTCTCCAATCTGTTAGTGTCGTTGTGTGAATCCCGATTCTGACTTCTTCTGTGGCATTAGCTAACCCTTCACAGTTTTGTGTCACCTGCAAATTTGATGAGCATCCCTTCGATTCTTTCATCCAAGTCATTTATAAAGATGGTGAACAACAACGGACCCAGGACAGAACCCTGCAGCACCCCACTGGTCACTTTCCCCTGGGGATGAGAGGGAACCATTAGTGAGCACTCTTTGGATTCGGTCAGTCAACCAGTGACAAATCCACTTAATAGGTCCCTTGTCCTGACCCACTGGTTGAAGACCTATGCTGTATAGCAGGGGTTCCTAAACGTTTGGGGGCCAATCCCCCTTCAGCTCCACAAATTGATGATGGTGGTGTATATATATAATTTACCTTATATACCACCTAACAACAACAACAACAACAACAAAAAACAACAACAACAATTTATTATTTATACCCCGCCCATGTGGCTGGGTTTCCCCAGCCACTCTGGGTGGCTTCCAGCAAAGTATTAAAAAAATACATTAAAACATCAGTCATTAAAAACTTCCCTAAACAGGGCTGCCTTCAGGTGTCTTTAAAAGTCAGATAGTTGTTAGACATCTGTGGGAGGGCGTTCCACAGGGCGGGTGCCACTACCGAGAAGGCCCTCTGCCTGGTTCCCTGTAACCTCACTTTCGCAGTGAGGGAACCGCCAGAAGGCCCTAGCTGGACCTAGGTCCGGGCTAGTGGGGGTGGGATGCTCCTTCAGGTTACAGGACCGAGGCGTTTAGGGCTTTAAAGGTGCACCAACACTTTGAATTGTGCTCAGAAACACTGGGAGCCAATGTAGATTCCAGGACGGTGTTATGTGGTCATGTCACCAGTCAGCTGCCGCATTTGGATTAATTGGTCCACTAAGACAGATTCTGGAGCATGCACCACTCTGGAGAGACAGTCTGCGGGCAGGGAGGGTCTCATCCTGCGTACCAGACGGAGCTGGTAGACAGCCGCCCTGGACACAGAATTGACTTGCGCCTCCATGGACAGCCGTGAGTCCAAAATGACTCCCAGGCTGCGCACCTGGTCCTTCAAGGGCACAGTTACCCCATTCAGGATCAGGGAGTCCCCCACACCTGCCCACCCCCTGTCCCCCAAGAGCCTTGTCAGGATTCAACCTCAATCCGTTAGCCGCCATCCATCCTCCAACTGCCTCCAGGCATTCAAGGTGGTCCACAGGACAAAATCAGAATATGAAACCACAAAGTACACAATCGAAATAAAAACAACGCAGTCAAAACTATTTAGCTCCATCAATTCAACCAAATGGATGAGATTGAGCCAGTGATACCTGGCAATCATTTACATCTCCAGCACCTAATTGACACCCTCTCGCTTCCCGGTGCCCCACCAAGAAACCCCCCGGGGGGGGCGCTACCTCCCACTTCTGTACAGTTCAGAATAGATCCCATTCCCCGCCCCGCCCCCCGAGCTTGTTTTACTTTTCAGCTTGCAAAGGCAGTTCCTCATCAGAAAATTTTACTCAGACACGTGTGGAATAAAGTCTTGTTTTCTTCTTTCCCTGCATATCTGCTCCTGGGTTTTCTGACAATAATTTAATATCTCATTGGTTATCCTTTCCGGGATTGTGTAAGTATTCACGCTGCCTCCCGACCCCGCGTGGTATTTGATTTGCAGCGCCTGCCATCATAGCCTACAAATCCTCGGAGAATTGTGTTTATTGTCTGTGCTAATGCTTGATATTTTTTTTTAGGAAGGGTTACCTACTTAATAAAACAGGCCTGCCCCTGGCCGCTCGATTCCTTTCCTCGAGATGACGCATAAATCCGGAAGGCTTCAGGCGGTGGCAGCAGAACCAGCTGCTTATCGGGGGTAGTTAATGAGAAACATTCTCCTGATCAATAACGGATTGATAGGATGGGAGGCAGTGGTAGCACTAAGCATAGAATCATAGAATCATCGAGTTGGAAGAGACCACCAAGGGCCATCCAGTCCAACGCCCTGCCAAGCAGGAAACACCATCAAAGCATTCCTGACAGAATGGCTGTCAAGCCTCCGCTTAAAGACCTCCAAAGAAGGAGACTCCACCACACTCCTTGGCAGCAAATTCCACTGTCCAACAGCTCTTACTGTCAGGAAGTTCTTCCTAATGTTTAGGTGGAATCTTCTTTCTTGTAGTTTGAATCCATTGCCCCGTGTCCGCTTCTCTGGAGCAGCAGAAAACAACCTTTCTCCCTCCTCTATATGACATCCTTTTATATATTTGAACATGGCTATCATATCACCCCTTAACCTTCTCTTCTCCAGGCTAAACATACCCAGCTCCCTAAGCCGTTCCTCATAAGGCATCGTTTCCAGGCCTTTGACCATTTTGGTTGCCCTCCTCTGGACACGTTCCAGCTTGTCAGTATCCTTCTTGAACTGTGGTGCCCAGAACTGGACACAGTATTCCAGGTGAGGTCTGGATCTGATCACACCCTCATCCCAGAGGGCGAATCGCAGACTCGGAGGGCATTAGCCCAGTGAATAACTCAGCTCAAATTGCAGGGCACCATTTGCCAACCTGGTGCTCCCCAGATGTGCTGGGACTTAGGAAACAAGCCACATAAAAGTTGTTGTGCAGAAGCAAAAATTCAATGTTGTTGTTGTTGTTGTTACAGGTAGGTAGTCGTGTTCTACCATAGTCCAAACAAAATAAAAATTAAAAAAATTCCTTCCAGTAGCAGTTTAGAGACCAACTAAGTTTGTTCTTGGTATGAGCTTTCGTGTGCATGCACACTTCTTCAGATACACTGAAACAGAAGTCACCAGACCCTTATATATAGTGAGAGAGTGGGGAGGGGTATTACTCAGAAGGGTGGTGGGAATGGGTGATTGGCTGATAGGTGTGGAAAACCTGTTGATGACTGTTAACGACTGCAATTGGTCTTACAGGAAAAAGCAAGGGGTGAGATGGCTAAAGATAGCTTTGTCATGTATAATGAGATAAGAATCCAATGTCTCTATTCAGACCAGGTCTCTCCATGGTTTTAAGTTTGGTAATAAGTTGCAATTCAGCAACTTCTCTTTCCAGTCTATTTCTGAAATTCTTTTGTAATAAGACAGCTACTTATATTAGCCAACCACCCGTTCCCACCACCCTTCTGACGTTTCTGAGCACAATTCAAAGTGTTGGTGCTGACCTTGAAAGCCCTAAACGGCCTCAAAGGCCCAGTATACCTGAAGGAGCGTCTCCACCCCCATCGTTCTGCCCGGACACTGAGGTCCAGCTCCGAGGGCCTTCTGGCGGTTCCCTCCCTGCGAGAAGTGAGGTTACAGGGAACCAGGCAGAGGGCCTTCTCGGTGGTGGCGCCCTCCCATCAGATGTCAAGGAAATAAACAACTATCTGACTTTTAGAAGACATCTGAAGGCAGCCCTGTTTAGGGAAGTTTTTAATGTTTGATGTTTTATTGTGTTTTTAATATTCTGTTGGGAGCCCAGAGTGGCTGGGGAAACCCAGCCAGATGGGTGGGGTATAAATAATAAATTATTATTATTATTATTATTATTATTATTATTATTATCATATCATTATTATTATATATTATTATTATTTCTTTATCTGTACTGAATCTTCCAACATTCATCTTCATTGGATGTCCCCGAGTTCCAGGGACGGACACTTTTCTCTTTCTCCTTTCTCTATCCCATGCAGAATTTTATAAGCTTTGATTATGTTGCCTCTTACCTCCCTTAATATGGTCTGAAGCTCAACATCAAAAAAACTAAGATCATGGCCACTGGTCCCATCACCTCCTGGCAAATAGAAGGGGAAGAAATGGAGGCAGTGAGAGATTTTACTTTCTTGGGCTCCATGATCACTGCAGATGGTGACAGCAGTCACGAAATTAAAAGACGCCTGCTTCTTGGGAGAAAAGCAATGACAAACCTAGACAGCATCTTAAAAAGCAGAGACATCACCTTGCCGACAAAGGTCCGTATAGTTAAAGCTATGGTTTTCCCAGTAGTGATGTATGGAAGTGAGAGCTGGACCATAAAGAAGGCTGAAGAATTGATGCTTTTGAATTATGGTGCTGGAGGAGACTCTTGAGAGTCCCATGGACTGCAAAAAGATCAAACTTATCCATCCTTAAAGAAATCAGCCCTGAGTGCTCACTGGAAGGACAGATCCTGAAGTTGAGGCTCCAGTACTTTGGCCACCTCATGAGAAGAGAAGACTCCCTAGAAAAGACCCTGATGTTGGGAAAGATGGAGGGCACAAGGAGAAGGGGACGACAGAGGATGAGATGGTTGGACAGTGTTCTCGAAGCGACTAGCATGAGTTTGGCCAAACTGCAGGAGGCAGTGGAAAACAGGACTGCCTGGCGTGCTCTGTGTTGGCATATTAAGCTGAGCAACTGCGCAACAAGAAGGTTGAGGAGACTGTAGAGCAAAACTAGGAGTGGATTTAATAAAAAGCAAAATAACAGAAATTACATTAGCTAACAATACATTACAGAAACAATACAGTGACCCACCACCCAGGGTACTGAGGAAGGTACGCAGACCTCCTTATATACCGTACCCGATTACTGACACGCCCAAATCAAGACAAACTCAGCATCACCTGCTGCACTGTCCCACAGCTGGAAAACTGGCGTGATATTTCTCTGAACCTTAAATTAACATTCAACACTCTGTCCAGGGGGTCACGAAGAGTCGGACACAACTGAACGACTAAACAACAACCTCCCTTAACTCAAGAGTCCCAATGCTGCAACCGTTCTTCATAGGGGAGTTGCTTCATCCCGTTGATCATTTTGGCTTCCGTTCCCTGGACCTTATAAAACTCAACAATATCCTTTTTTGAGGAGAGGCGACAGTCGGTGCTTCGGAGGCTGGCAGCAAAGGCAGCCCAGGCGAGATGAAGGCTCCCCTTCCTCCCTTGTCCAGCTTGCTTTATCCTGACCCTGCTAAAGATCCGTTTCCCGCGCCCACACTTTCCCCCTCCGCTGGGCTTCATCTCGGAGCACAGCTTCCAGCTGCAGATAAGTGTCTCACAATGGGCCAGCTGGGTGTCAGTGAATCGCCGAGCGCAAGCCGGCTTTGATGCCGTTGCTGCTTTCTGCAAACCAGTCTCTGGCACTCGTGGAAGTGAAGCTCCCCTTGGCATCGAGGGGTCCACTGGGGCTCAGTCTCAGTGACATTGTTGCAGAGTCAATGCCTGCCTATTCCACACATGGTGAATGCTGGAGCAGTTTAAATGTGTGTTTTTTTGGGGGGGGGAAGGGCAACTTAGCCGGAAACATCACAAAACCTGCAAGATTTTTTTTTAAAAGGGTTTTCCATCAAGAGGGATCATAGAATCATAGGAGAGTTGGAAGGGGCTCCAAGAGTCATTTAGTCCAACCCCCGCGATGCAGGAATCCCTGAGAGACGCCCATCCAACCTCTGTTTAAAAACCACAAATGAAGAAGACTCCACAACCTTCTCTCTCTCTCTCTCTCTCTCTCTCTCTCTCTCTCGGAAGAGACGGCAAGGAGAGAGATGACATGTTTTTTGTTCTGATTTATGATTAATAAATCCGTAGTTCCTAGTGTGTCTTCACAAGCCTCAAGCCTCTTTGTGTTGCGCAGTCTGCTCTGATAAGTAGAGTGTGCCCATGTCCGTAGACAGGGCCGGCGCATCCATTAAGGCAAACTAGGCAATTGCCTAGGGCGCCAAAATGGAGGGGGCGCTGGCCAGGCTTGGGCGGGGGGGGGGGACGGGACGGGCTAGCAGCAGCTTCTCCGCTAGCGGAGAACTGCTGCTTGCCTCTCCACCCTCCCCACAGGCTCCCTACAGCGGAAAGCACCTCCCGCTAAAGCAGGCTTTGGCGGGGGGCGGGCGGCGGGGGGCACCAGAAGGTGGTCTGCCTAGGGCGCAAGAAACCCTAGCACCGGTCCTGTCCGTAGACTTCGGTCACTGATTTATGTCGCACCAGAGGTCGAGGGAACTTCCAGCGTGCCGGCTGGAAGGAGACGATCCAGCTGGGGGCTAGCCAGCTGGCCGTTCGACCCCCAGAATGCCAGCTCCCTCAGCCTGAAAGCGAGATGAGCGCCGCAACCCCATAGTCGCCTTTGAGTGGACTTAACCGTCCAGGGGTCCTTTACCTTTTACCTTGCACTCCTAGGCAAGAAGGAAGTTGGACTCTTCTGAGGCTGATGGGAGATGGAGTCCCTTTCCCATTGGGAAAGTTACAAAAATTATGTGCTAAAATATATAAAAAAAGTTTTGTTAGTATGCCAGCATTTGAGGAATAAGGGAAGGGAAGTAAGACAAGGGAAAGACGGTGGAGTAAACAAATTTCGCAGAATGCATTGGATGGTAATCATACGAGAAAGTGTTGCGTTGTAAGCATTCAAACTGAAACCTAGTTGAAGCAAAGGGATTGGCCAGGAAGTTGGATTTTTCCCTTTTTTCCCTTTCTTTTTTGATATATATATATATTTTTCTTTTTAGCATTATTATTTTCTTTTTATTTTTTCTTCCCTTTTTTCTTTTTTCTCTCTTTCTTTTCTCTTTCTCTCTCCCCCCCTCTTTTTCTCTCTCTTTTTTTCTTTTTCCTCTTTTTTCCCCATTAGAAAAGGATGCGGTAAAAGGTAAAGGGCACAGAAGGACGAAAATATGATACAAACAACCAATAAGTATTGTATTTAATTTTATTAAAACAATGTATCGGTAAGAGCTGGTTCGTTAAAGCACTGGATAAGATATCCATTTACTTTTGATATGCATTTGCTATTTCGCGAGCTGGAAATTCATGCGGGGACAAAGTTATGCTTCTGTTGTTCGTTAATTTGATCTTTTTCTTTTTCTGTAAAATAAAACTATGCAATAAAAATAAAAAATAAAAAAGGGAGTTGGAGTCCCACCATATCCGCAGGGCTGCTGGTTTCTCCAGCCTGCGTTGGGGCCAAGTTGCTGTCAGAATAATTGCAGCATTTTCTGTGAGGCTCACCTGTCCCTTGGATGCCAATTGGCTTAAAAACAACAACACAACACTTAGCATGCCATTACTTTGGTTGGGTCTTTGGAAGAACATTTAAATGAGACATCTCATTTTGGGGGGGGTGAAGGCAGGTAAAAAAGGACACCCCACCCCCCACCCCGCATCCGCAATCCCACCTCAAAGACCGGCCTGATTATCCGGCACATTTCTGCTTCTCGGCTGCCTTTTAAAGAAGCCAAACTCCTGCTCTTGAGCCGTAAAACTGATTTTCATGGGTACCTGAGGGGCTGGAGGAACAGCCTTTAAAACAGACGCGCCAGACACGCGGCCTCACAAATCAGACGCTAATGGCTGCGGGAGAGGGAGGGGGAGAGGGAAGGCGAAGCTTTCGCCTCGCCTGCAGTGTGAGGCTTGCATCATTCATAAATCCACAGTATTAATGAGGCAGCCAGAGGCCCGAGCTTGGAATTTTGCAGGAGACACCCCGATCTTTCAGTGCAGCAGCAGCAGCTGCCCTTTGGAACTCCCTGCCTGTTGATACCAGGCAGGCACATTCACTGCGCACTTTTCGGCACCTGCTCAAAACGTTCCTGTTTAAACAGGCCCACCCAGATCCATCACTATCAAACCAAAGAACAGCTGCGTTTCCAGGTTAACATTAGATGCAAGTTTTAATTGCTGTTTTAACAGCAATTAACAGCAACAGGCATTCAGAAAATACCTGAAGGCAGCCCTGGTTTAGGGAAGTTTTTAAACTGTGATATTTTAAATGTATTTTAATGTTTGGTGGAAGCTGCCCAGAGTGGCTGGGGAGACCCAGCCAGATGGGCGGGGTACAAATAATAAATTATTATTATTATTATTATTATTATTATTATTATTATTATTTGAATGTTTTAAGTTGTTGGTGTTCACTTTTCTTACTGATTTTTTAAAAAAATCTTTTTTATTTTTTTGTAATCTGCTTTGAGGATTTTTGTTACAACCAAGCAGAGTCGTAACAAATACAATCACATGAAATAAAAAAATAGGGGGGGGGGATAAGATATGTGTACCGTTCCTGCCAAGACCAGTCAGGAGATGCTGGGCCCCCAAAATGCATAATCCCTGGGCGTCTGCCATGGTATTCAGAGTTCCCTTTATCTCAATACATGATGGGGTCCCCCTTAGAGGAGGGTATCGTCTCTGATTCTGGCTCTGAGTCTTCACCGGTCGCAGCAATATATGGGACTCATGGCCAACATGATATCTCGTGCGATCCTTGTAAAACAACCCTGTATGGTAGGCCAGTATTATCGCCCTCGTATTACGGGTGGAGATGTTGAGGTGAGTTTTGACCAGCTCCTGTCTTTCAACCCCTGTGTGGTACCATCTCTCCTTCTTACCAACATGACGGCTCCTCCTTTCCTCCGGCACCACGATGAAGAGATTGGGAAGACGGATGTCTGTCGGGGAAGATGCATGGAGACGCTGAGCGATTTGGACTGACGAGGTAACAGGCATAAGTGTGTGGATGGACGGATGAGGAAAGAGCACGGGAAGGAGATAAATTAAAAGATTATAGGATGATAGATGGGCAAGAGAGAGAGTGGAGAACCGGTAGCTTCCCAATATTGTTGGGTTACGATTCTCACCCTCCCTTGTTCACTGGGGCCAATGGGGGTGGGTCTCTGACAACATCTGCAGGGCCACAGGCTCCCCATCCCAATCTTAGGGAGATCTGGATTCGAATTCTGCTCTGCCACGCTGGAATGACCATAGGCTCTTTCTTACTGCCAATGCAACACGAAGCTTGCTTTATATCGATCTATAAGGCAGTTAGGGACTCAGGTGGCGCTGTGGGTTAAACCACAGAGTCTAGGGCTTGCCGATCAGAAGGTCGGCGGTTCGAATCCCTGTGATGGGGTGAGCTCCCGTTGCTCGGTCCCTGCTCCTGCCCACCTAGCAGTTCAAAAGCACGTCAAAGTGCAAGTAGATAAATAGGTACCGCTCCGGTGGGAAGGTAAACGGCGTTTCCGTGCGCTGCTCTGGTTCACCAGAAGCGGCTTAGTCATGCTGGCCACATGACCCGGAAGCTGTCTGTGACCCGGAAGCTGTCTGCGGACAAACGCCGGCTCCCTTGGCCTATAGAGCGAGATGAGCACCGCAACCCCAGAGTCGGACACGACTGGACCTAATACTCAGGGGTCCTTTTACCTTTTTATAAGGCAGTTGCTGCTCCATAGTATCCTCAAGTGCAAGACTTAATATGGCCTTCAGAAAAAACTGGGTGTGCCCAGGGGTGTCTTATCCATAGAGGTTGTGGCGTGGGGTGCCAAGGCGCCAAGTCCTGGAGGGTGCCAGGGAAGAGGTGGAGGCTGGATGCGGCGCCTCCCGGCATCTCACCCGCCTCTGCCATGCCGCCTGCGCCGAAGCAGCGCCGCGCTCAGAGCCTCCATCTGCTGTTGCCACCGCGGCACGAAGCGACCAGCTGAGCTGGGAGGCGGCGTGTCCAGCCTCCGCCTCTTCTCCGCCGAAGGAGCCGCCCTCCAGCCGCTGCCCGCCTCCTCCAGCACCGCCGGCAGCGCCGTCCTCCCTAAAAAACTCTGGGAAACGGGCGTGGGTGTGTGTGCGCGCACACGCGCCGGAGGGAGCTTTGCACCACGGCGCCGGATATGCTTAAGATGGCCCTGGGTGTGTCCCAGGATGTTAAACACAGGAGTGATGGCCACTCACCTAGATGGCTTTAAAATTTGTTGTTGTTGTTTAGTCGTTTAGTCGCGTCCGACTCTTCGTGACTCCATGGACCAGAGCACGCCAGGCACTCCTGTCTGTCTTCCACTGCTTCCCGCAGTTTGGTCAGACTCATGTTGGTCGCTTCTATAACACTGTCCAACCATCTCATCCTCTGAAGTCTTGGAGCTTCAGCTGCAGGATGTGTCTCATCCTCCCAGGAAGTCTTGTGAGCTTGCAGCTGCTTTCTCCCACCCCGTGCCCTTCGCCGGCAGTGATTCACCCTTCTATAATGTCCTTTGTAATGTTTGAACATGGAATCATATTCTACCCGTAAGTCTTCGCTTCTCTGGAGCTAAACAGCAAAAACAACCTTTCACCCTCCTCTATATGACATCCTTTGATATATTTGAACATGGCTATCATATCACCCCTTAACCTTCTCTTCTCCAGGCTAAACATACCCAGCTCCCTACCCGTCTCCATAAGGCATCGTTTCAGGGGGTTGGACCCTCATCCAGAAGTTGGACTCTAAGCTCTGGACAAATATATCCTTCTTGAACTGTGGTGCCCAGAACTGGACACAGTATTCCAGGTGAGGTCTGACCAGAGCGGAATACAGTGGTACTATTACTTCCCTTGATCTAGACGCTATACTCCTATTGTTGCAGCCCAGAATTGCATTCGCATTCTTGAACTGGGGTGCCCAGAACTGGACACAGGACAGGGAAGCTCCACAACTTTTGTGTCCAGATTTTTACTTCTGGAAATGTGGCAATCTTCCGTTGCCGCTGAGATCAGATGACAGCTCTCAGGTTAGAGTCGGGGAAAACTCTGAGCTCCGGGAGGTTAAAATGAAGGTAGGGGAACTGATAGCTTGTCGGGGCCGGGATGCACACAGGCTCTCAGACAATGGAAAGCACGCAGATGAAATACCGGCGGACCATTATTCCGGACCACTGCACTTATTACCAGATTTCAAGGCAAGGTGTCTAGGAAATGGATATCTCTCTATAGTGGGCTGGAAGAAGCGAGCTAGTGTTGGGGAGAGATGGCAGGGAAGAGGCCAGGCCGGATGATGGGATGATGGGGGTGCTTCTCTCTGCAGAGACAGCTCCATTAATCCATCCGTCAAACACGTTTTGTGAATACTCTCTTTCCCCGCTGCCAGCTAGGCTAGGCCGTGTAGCCTAGACTTCTGTTTCCAACAGGGGCCAGCCAAATGCCTCTGGGAGAAGCTCAGAATGGGGGCTCGGGGGTCACGGCCTCCCCTCCGTTGCTGGCCCTAGCTATCAGCTGGAATTTACAGGTAGATTACCTTTGTTTTGGGTTTTTTTTTGAGCCGACATGCTTCTAACTTTATTGAACAATGATTGCACAAACTTCTACTGTACTCCACAGTAAAGGTTAAGTGGCTGAAGGTATTGATCATAGTTGGATTTTGAAAATATTTGTTGATGGTGTTCAAGAGATAGTTGGGGGGGGGCAACATTCTTTCTTCCCACCTTCTTAACCTGGAGGCCAACCCATCTGACGGCCACCGAGGACACGGAGATGCACATGGTAGACAGACTGACCGCCATCCGGCCCTTCGTTCACCACCATTCGGTATCCCCTCGTCAAGCCTAATTCAGCTGCACCATTTCTTGCTCACAATCATTAAGTGTCCGAGAAGAGCTTCATCAGAATCTAGCACTTGAGAAACCTGAGCAAATAGGCTTCTTGGGAACTACTAGGAAATGGGTTGGAGCTTGTGGGGAAACATCGTGGAACGCAAGGCACTTCTCGTCCTCGAAGATGATCTTCGCCGGGATCTCTTTGCGGACGATCTTCCCAAAAATGGTGTCCCCTCCCGGCTGCTCCACCTGCGCTTTGCTGATCCCGTCAGCCTCCTCCAGTAGATTACCCTTGTGACATCTCCTCGTTCCCTGACAGCTGAGTCTCTGCTCCTCTCACCAGGGAGGACAGCAAGAGAGGGGCAACATGGTGGAGAGGTTATTGAGCTACCGGATACGACCTGAAAATATCATAACTGGATTCAGTTAGATGGGGAAAGGTTCTGGGTCAGGCGCCACATGGGATACTGTGTCCAGTTCTGGGTGCCACAATTTAAGAAGGATTTTGACAAGCTGGAAGGTGTGCAGAGGAGGGCAACCAAGATGATGAAGGGTCTGGAAACCAAGCCTGATGAGGAACGGTTGAAGGAGCTGGGTCTATTTAGGCTGGAGAAGAGGAGACTGAGAGGAGATAGGATAGACATCAGAAGGGATTTCATGTGCAAGATGGAGCAAGCTCGAAACCAACAGCTTCAAAAGACAAGAAAGAAGATTCTGACAAAACATTAGGAAGAAGAAGTGTGCATGCACACGAAAGCTCATACCAAGAACAAACTTAGTTGGTCTCTAAGGTGCTACTGGAAAGAATTTTTTATTTTATTTTGTTTTGACATTAGGAAGAACATTCAGATGGCAAGAGCTGCGTGACAGTCAAATGGACTTCCTCAGAAAGTGGCTGACTCTCTGTCATTGGAGGTGTTAAGAAAAGCAATGACAAACCTAGATAGCATCTTAAAAAGCAGAGACATCACCTTGCCAACAAAGGTCCGTATAGTTAAAGCTATGGTTTTCCCAGTAGTGATGTATGGAAGTGAGAGCTGGACCATAAAGAAGGCTGATCGCCGAAGAATTGATGCTTTTGAATTATGGTGCTGGAGGAGACTCTTGAGAGTCCCATGGACTGCAAGAAGATCAAACCTATCCATTCTTAAGGAAATCAGCCCTGAGTGCTCACTGGAAGGACAGATCCTGAAGCTGAGGCTCCAATACTTTGGCCACCTCATGAGAAGAGAAGACTCCCTGGAAAAGACCCTGATGTTGGGAAAGATGGAGGGCACAAGGAGAAGGGGACGACAGAGGACGAGATGGTTGGACAGTGTTCTCGAAGCTACCAACATGAGTCTGACCAAACTGCGGAGGCAGTGGAAGACAGGAGTGCCTGGCGTGCTCTGGTCCATGGGGTCACGAAGAGTCGGACATGACTAAACAACTAAACAACAACACCTTTGCAAATGGGTGCTCCATCAGTGAATGGATTGAAACCAATTTCACCCTGCTGTTCAGGCAAAAGAAAAGTGGGGCTCATTGAATGATTATTGCAAACAGCTAACAGGCCTTGGGGTTGCCATGTGTCCTCTTCTTCCAGGACACGTCCTCTTTTTCAGGGACTAAAAATCGAAACAGGTTGCATTTATTTGCCTGGAATATAGTGTCCTCTTTTTTTTGCTCTTCGAAAAAGCTTTGATTTTTCTAAGATCCCCAGGTGCCCATGAAGCTCACAGCGTGACGTTGGGCCGGTCGCTGCGTCTCTTAGGCTAACCTACCTCGCAGGGTTGTTGCGGGGATAAAATGAGAAGGGGGAGAGAAACAGGTGGGATAAAGATGTAATTAATACCGTACTTACTGGAATCTAATGCACCGTCAAATCTAATGTGCACCCTAATTTTCAAGTCGTAATTGGGCCATAAAAGGCGCACATTACATTCGAGTAAATACGGTAATGATAATAATTTCTAGAAATCCAGGTGGGTTGATGTCTGCCTGCCCACCTGCCTCTATTTATCCCAGTGTTTCCTGCTGCTGTGGCACTTCTTACTTATTTTGTGAGAATGTCTTGCCTGCTTTTGGAGGAAGCACCCCCCCCCCCAAATGTAGCTCACAATCGCCTATCAAACCTGAGTCAACCTGAAAATGAAACATTTAAAGGCAAAATCCGCTGCAACTAAACAATAAGCCAGCATTACCCGTGGAGTTTAGTCTCGGTTGCGGCTCTCTTGTTTCCTCTTCCATCCGCTCCCTCTCGGCATTGCGTGTGGCTGGATGCTGCCCTTCTCTATCTCCGCACGGTACCTTGGCCTGCGCATTCACCTGGAGGGATGCAGAGAAGGTAAGAGCAACTCCGGGGGGATGGTGAGCAGAAGGAGGTCAGCGAGCGACCAGGTGATCTCCCCAGCCTCCTCCTTCCAAGTCCAATAAAAACCATTTGATTCCAGCCTGTTACTTTGTCTTCCATCCTGAGGTCACTGAATAAGAACATAAGGAGAGCGTGCTGGATCGGGCCCATCTAGCCCAGGAACTTGTTCTCTTTTTTATATATATAAATAATTTTTATTAAGTCTTACATTGTTGTTGTTTAGTTGTTTAGTTGTGTCCGACTCTTTGTGACCCCCTGTACCAGAGCACGCCAGGCACGCCTATCTTTCATTGCCTCCCGCAGTTTGACCAAACACATGCTAGTCAATTCGAGAACACTGTCCAACCATCTCATCCTCTGTCGTCCCCTTCTCCTTGTGCCCTCCATCTTTCCCAACATCAGGGTCTTTTTAGGGAGTCTTCTCTTCTCATGAGGTGGCCAAAGTACTGGAGCCTCAACTTCAGGATCTGTCCTTCCAGTGAGCACTCAGGGCTGATTTCCTTCAGAATGGATAGGTTTGATCTTCTTGCAGTCCATGGGACTCTCAAGAGTCTCCTCCAGCACCATAATTCAAAAGCATCAATTCTTCGGCGATCAGCCTTCTTTATGGTCCAGCTCTCACTTCCATACATCACTACTGGGAAAACCATAGCTTTAACTATACGGACCTTTGTCGGCAAGGTGATGTCTCTGCTTTTTAAGTTACAGGTGGGTAGCCGTGTTGGTCTGCCATAGTCAAAACAAAATCGAAAATTCTTTCCAGTAGCACCTTAGAGACCAACTGAGTTTGTTCTTGGTATGAGCTTTCGTGTGCATGCACACTTCTTCAGATACACTGAAACAGAAGTCACCAGATCCTTAAATATAGTGAGGGAGTGGGGAGGGGTATTGCTCAGAAGGGTGGTGGGAATGGGTGATCAGCTGATAGGTGTAGAAAACCTGTTGACGACTCTTAATGGCTGTAATTAGTCTTGCAGGGAAAGGCAAGTGGTGAGATGGCTAAAGATAGCTTTGTTATGTATAATGAGATAAGAATCCAATGTCTTTGTTCAGACCAGGTTTCTCCGTGGTTTTAAGTTTGGTGATTAGTTGCAATTCAGCCACTTCTCTTTCCAGTCTATTTCTGAAATTCCTTTGTATTAAGACAGCTACTTTGAGATCTTTTATAGAATGTCCTGGGAGATTGAAGTGTTCTCCTACTGGTTTCTCTGTCTTGTGATTCCTGATATCAGATTTATGTCCATTTATCCTTTGGCGTAGGGTTTGGCCTGTTTGTCCAATATAGAGAGCTGAAGGGCACTGTTGGCATTTGATTGCATACACAATGTTGGAAGATGAGCAATTAAATAGTCCTGAGATGGTATGTTTGATGTTGTTGGGACCAGTAATGGTGTTGTCCGGGTTTATGTGGCAGCAAAGTTGGCATCTGGGTTTATTGCAGGCTCTGGTACCAGTGTCCATGTTGAGTCCTGTTGTAGTATTATTGTGGGTGAGGAGCTGTTTGAGATTGGGTGGCTGTCTGTAGGCGATGTAGGGTCTTCCTCCCAGAGCTTTCTTTCTCAAGCTCTGGGAGGAAGACCCTACATCGCCTACAGACAGCCACCCAATCTCAAACAGCTCCTCACCCACAATAATACTACAACAGGACTCAACATGGACACTGGTACCAGAGCCTGCAATAAACCCAGATGCCAACTTTGCTGCCACATAAACCCGGACAACACCATTACTGGTCCCAACAACATCAAACATACCATCTCAGGACTATTTAATTGCTCATCTTCCAACATTGTGTATGCAATCAAATGCCAACAGTGCCCTTCAGCTCTCTATATTGGACAAACAGGCCAAACCCTACGCCAAAGGATAAATGGACATAAATCTGATATCAGGAATCACAAGACAGAGAAACCAGTAGGAGAACACTTCAATCTCCCAGGACATTCTATAAAAGATCTCAAAGTAGCTGTCTTAATACAAAGGAATTTCAGAAATAGACTGGAAAGAGAAGTGGCTGAATTGCAACTAATCACCAAACTTAAAACCATGGAGAAACCTGGTCTGAACAAAGACATTGGATTCTTATCTCATTATACATAACAAAGCTATCTTTAGCCATCTCACCACTTGCCTTTCCCTGCAAGACTAATTACAGCCATTAAGAGTCGTCAACAGGTTTTCTACACCTATCAGCTGATCACCCATTCCCACCACCCTTCTGAGCAATACCCCTCCCCACTCCCTCACTATATTTAAGGATCTGGTGACTTCTGTTTCAGTGTATCTGAAGAAGTGTGCATGCACACGAAAGCTCATACCAGGAACAAACTCAGTTGGTCTCTAAGGTGCTACTGGAAAGAATTTCTGCTTTTTAAGATGCTGTCTAGGTTTGTCATTGCTTTTCTCCCAAGAAGCAGGCGTCTTCTAATTTTGTGACTGCTGTCACCATCTGCAGTGATCATGGAGCCCAAGAAAGTAAAATCTCTCACTGCCTCCATTTCTTCCCCTTCTATTTGCCAGGAGGTGATGGGACCAGTGGCCATGATCTTAGTTTTTTTTATGTTGAGCTTCAGACCATATTTTGCGCTCTCCTCTTTCACCCTCATTAAAAGGTTCTTTAATTCCTCCTCACTTTCTGCCATCAAGGTTGTGTCATCAGCATATCTGAGGTTGTTGATATTTCTTCCGGCAATCTTAATTCCGGCTTGGGATTCATCGCAGTCCAGCCTTTTACATACATTCTTTTAAACATCCAATAATATTCATCTCTTATACATATTTTTGACTTCCATCAACCACTTCTCAAGATTTTCAAATTTCCTAATTTCTTCTTGTATTTCCAACTTCACTATTACTTTTTATCACAATAATTGATTATTACCTTCCAAAATTATCTCCGTAATATTTCCTAAAATTAACCTTACAAAACTTCTTGTAAACCTACTAGCGTGATTTGTTGTTTACAATTGTCTTTCAAATATTTCTCAAATTTAGTCCAATCCTTCAGGAATTCCTGGTCCCGCCGGTTTCGAATTCTTCCTGTCATCTTGTCCAATTCTGCATAGTCCATTAATTTTATCTGCCATTCTTCAATCTCAGGTAGGTAGCCGTGTTGGTCTGCCCTAATCAAAACAAAATAAAAAATAAAAAAATCCTTCCAGTAGCACCTGTCTTAGGAGATAATGGAGGGGTGCACTTTTGGGCATGAGGTTGAGCAATTGGATGGTTGCAGCTCCTGCTATGGTTGTAGCCACTGATGTGGGTGAGACATGTTTTGTTGCAGCTGGGGCAGAAACTGCCTTCTTGACTGTTGGTCTTGTCCGCTGCATCTGCTGGAGCCAAACCCTAAGCGTTTGAGCTCCATCGGCTCCCCTCACGTGGTTAGCTGGCCAGTCCAAGCCGTTGCCTGGGATTGTGGCCGCTGTCGCCTGCTGACAGCTTCCAGGAGCCACAGGTGAGGTCTGAGTTCAGGGTGGGGAACCAAAGGTGGGGAAACTACCCCAGAAGGAGCACGACGTGGCCCCCAGCAGAGCTACCACCCCTCCCCTAACGCCCAGGACGCCCTGTGTATGTATGTTTGTGTGTGTACTTCAGTAATTCTCTCCCTGCCACCCACAGAAAGACACTGCAGCTTATCACCGATGCAGCAGGGGACTGGAAGCTCCCCCCCAACTCTAAAGAGGGGACCCCCCTCCTTTCCTTTGCTGCCTGCGCCCGGGGGACACGCACCGCAGAAAGCAAAACCTGAGCAGACATCTGTGCTGACGGAAGCACGGCTGCCTAATTCCCTGGCAAGAGCTTTATTATCCCATTGCATTATTAATCCCAATTATTCATTTGCTTGATTACAATTCTTCTATTTTAGTGGTTTTATGAATTGCGGTGCCTCTCCCCGAGGCGTGGAGGGTATAGGACGGCATGCCGATGTGGGCTCTGCTGCGCTCCTTCCGGCGGAGAGTCACGCGCACGATGCCGTACCTCGTTTCCAGCGGGGGAAACCTGTGTGCAGAAGGCAGCCAGCTTCTGAGTCACACAGGATTGTTCCGCGGAGAGAGAGCACGCCAACAAAGGGGCGGGTGGAGGGGGTGAGTTTATTCCCTTAGGGAAATTGCACCCATTAAGAGAGCTCTGGAATCCGCACAGAATGCTTCATGCGGTGGGTGGATGTCTCCACCCCACCCTGAAGAACTCTGTGCCATCCGACAGCTTGCCCGTGTATCCGAGCAACACCTGACCAGGCTTAGCTCCCTTCTCACAGCAGAGGGTGAGTTTTCATGTCAGAAAGGATGGTCCCAAACAGGGGCATAGCAAGGGGGGCGAGGGGTGGATCGCCCCGGTTTCCATAATGGAGGGGGTGACAAATTATCAAGGAACAATTTTTGGGGGGGGGAATTTGAATTTTTTTTGAATTTTTTTTTTTTGAAAATGCCTGCTCCGAAGGTCTTATCTTACTATACTAGGGATTATATAGCTATATATGAAATTTCATGCATATCGGTTAATATCTTGACCCTCCTCCACCAAAATAGCTGTTCACTTGGCTGTTTTCCTATGTCGTGAAGGCTGAAATTTCAGTTCAGCGGAGCACTTACTGTTCCCAACCCTAACCCTGTGGAAAGCCATCTAATTAGACTTTAATTTGATTTTGAGATGTTTTTAGGAGGTAATTTAATTATTGTTTGATTTTATACCAATGTTATGTATCTGATGTTAGCCACCCTGAGCCCGACTTCGGCTGGGGAGGGTGGGATATAAATAAAAGTTTATTATTATTATTCCTTTGTAAGAAAATATGAAATAATGTAAAACCATTTTTGCAGGGGGGGAATCAACCGGGGGGTTGACAAGAAATTTTCCGCACCGGGTACCACCTGACCTTCCTATGCCTGGAGGGGGGGGGGTTGATAAAATTTCTTTTGCCCCTGGGTACCAATTTACCTTGCTACACCCCTGGTCCCAAATACCGGTAGGTTAGGGTCTGAAGCAGAAAATTCAGTTGGTGACTTCTCCCTGGGGAGCACAGTCTCAAAGGGAAGTTACGTTTCTTGCTGGAATGCAGCAAAGTTGCTCATGGGCGTGAATTTCAATGGGGGCAGAAACCCCCCGGAGGGATTGTTCGCTGCGGATCTGATAAGCCTTTTTCACGGCACCCTAAACCTGCTCCTTATTCATTATTCATCGCATAGCATGTATACAGTTTCTCAGCTGCAAAAATTGGAGTACAAAAAGAAGAAGATAAGGCAATAAGGAAATTCAGCAACAATGATTTAAGGCATTCGAAAGGTTAAAGTAAATATAGACTGAAACTTGGAAAAGGAACCGGTTTCTGGGGGTGGCAGCCCTGGAACCGGAAAATTTATAATATCCAGACCCCGAGGTGGGAGCTCGGGGGCAAGGGACATGGAATTAAGATTTTTACAAGAAGTAGAAGAATCGTACAAAGAAACGGAGGAGCCCAGGAAGGACGTGAGGTGTACCCTGAAGCTTGATGCAAGGTTTGTTGTGACTGTTGCCTGGATCTGTGGACATTTGGGAAAAGAAGACATTCTGAGGAACGGTTCCGGCGAAAGACAGAGAAAGACAATGGACAGAGGGGGTGTGGGGTGAAGTATTAATCGTTAATTTAAATGATCTGTTATGGTATCTGAAATCGGAGTGTGAAGGTTGTTAATTATAAGTTTATAGTGAACAAATAGTGAGATATTGAGATTTATGTTAATAGCAGCATGATAAAGGAAAGAAGAAATAAGTTTAGATTTTTTAAGAATATTTTTTAAGATTTATGATAAACTAAGAAGATAAAGATGATTGTTTTATTTTTAACTAAAGTGAATTTTTAGAGAAAAGGTGTTATAAAAAAGAAGATTGATTTAAATCCGAAGGTGTATAGGCAGGGGAAGTCATGTGTCAAGATTTGAAACAAGAATTTTTTTTTTATGGATATAAGTAAGAAGAAAAATCCTGGCTTTGTTTGTATTTGTGTTATATATGTTGGTGTGGGAGGGGTTTATGTTGTATTATGAAAAAGGCCAATAAATTCTTATTAAAAAAAAAATTATTAAAAAAAAAAAAAAAACTTGTAAAGTTCCTAAAGATATATAGGTGGGCTTGTCCAAACAAAATTGGTTTTAGCAAGGGCCGAAAAGAGTACAGTGCCTGACGTCAATAGGCTGGGAGTTCCAAAGTTCTGCCACACTAAAATGTTGATTTCTTACAAATCCCCCACTGGTATTATGTGCTCCCTGTAACAATGCCTGAACATATTCTCCTGAGCTGCCCTTTCTATACAGATTTCAGGCAAAATCTTACAGCCCCACTCTTACCTCAACTTAGCTCTCTATCCAGAGAAAGACAGGTTTTATATTTGTTGAATAATGTTACGGGGAAAACAGCTTCCTTGGTGGCCAAATTTCTTTTTCTAGCTCTTAGCGTCGTAAGACTAAAATTGATTGCATTGACATGGGTTTATCTGTATAGCTTCACGTTAGTGCTGGCTGTGTTTTATTCTAAAGATCCTCTAGATGTTTTTAATTTTGTATGGATAAATGTAACTTTTCGGACTGACGGTCGAATAAAGAATGATGGTGATATCAATGCCTGATCCCTTGATCAAAGCTGTCATGGAGGTGCATATGGCAGAGGGCGATCTCGTAAGAAAACATTGCCCAGAGGGTTTTAATATGATAGCAGGAACACCTTGGACCTGGCCAGGTAGCAAATGGGCAGCCAGCACAATCTCTCAACACAGGCGTGAGATGCTGGCAAGGCCTCGCTCCTCTCAGCAACCGGGCTGAAGCTTCTTGAGATCTGTAACGGAAAATCCCAGGTGTGGAACTGCCCAGGCACCTGGCCCTTGGGGATAAGCCCACTGGTTTCTGCGGAGTTAAATAAAAGAAGTCCAGCCACTGGAGCAAGGACAAGACAGGGTTTATTGCGCATTTGTTGTTGTTGTTCAGTCGTTCAGTCGTGTCCGACTCTTTGTGACCCCATGGACCAGAGCACGCCAGGCACCCCTATCCTCCACTGCCTCCGCAGTTTGGCCAAACTCATGCCAGTCGCTTCGAGAACACTGTCCAACCATCTCATCCTCTGTCGTCCCCTTCTCCTTGTGCCCTCCATCTTTCCCAACATCAGGGTCTTTTCCAGGGAGTCTTCTCTTCTCATGAGGTGGCCAAAGTATTGGAGCCTCAGCTTCAGGATCTGTCCTTCCAGTGAGCACTCAGGGCTGATTTCCTTCAGAATGGATAGGTTTGATCTTCTTGCAGTCCATGGGACTCTCAAGAGTCTCCTCCAGCACCATAATTCAAAAGCATCAATTCTTCGGCGATCAGCCTTCTTTATGGTCCAGCTCTCACTTCCATACATTACTACTGGGAAAACCATAGCTTTAACTATACGGACCTTTGTCAGCAAGGTGATGTCTCTGCTTTTTAAGATGCTGTCTAGGTTTGTCATTGCTTTTCTCCCAAGAAGCAGGCGTCTTTTAATTTCGTGACTGCTGTCACCATCTGCAGTGATCATGGAGCCCAAGAAAGTAAAATCTCTCACTGCCTCCATTTCTTCCCCTTCTATTTGCCAGGAGGTGATGGGACCAGTGGCCATGATCTTAGTTTTTTTGATGTTGAGCTTCAGACCATATTTTGCGCTCTCCTCTTTCACCCTCATTAAAAGGTTCTTTAATTCCTCCTCACTTTCTGCCATCAAGGTTGTGTCATCAGCATATCTGAGGTTGTTGATATTTCTGGCAATCTTAATTCCGTTTGGGATTCATCCAGCCCAGCCTTTCGCATGACGGAAAGCAGCGTTACAAGAACTTTTAAAAACTCCTACCATATCCCAGAATACAGTTTGGAAACATCATTACTACATCACTAAAACATCATCACTACATCACGAAAGGGGAGGGTTATACATGATTAACATATAGGAAAAACAAGATTAACATATGGGGGAAATGGAGCAATATCAGGGAGATAGCCCTGGGCCAATGTGAATGGGTGTTAAGTATTGGCAAGGATACCTTGAGCACTTATCTGGGAGAGAACAATGGGATTCCAGCTGAGGGATATTAGCCCAGTGGCTTCCTGAAGCACCCAGAGATTACCTGCTGAGGCATTTCCCTGTGCACGTGGTCTCTCGCCTACTGGATCATGGCAGAGAGATGGGTTCCCTTAAGGGCATCACTCCATACCCCAATGAGTTTACTCGGGAGGAGACTTTGCTTAGGTGACCCCCCCTAATTTCCATAACAGATCAAAGAACTGAAGAGTTAGCATGCTCTGGTTATCTCCCACTTGGACTACTGCAATGCGCTCTACATGGGCTACCTTTGAAGGTGACCTGGAAACTACAACTAATCCAGAATGCGGCAGCCAGACTGGTGACTGGGAGCGGCCGCCGAGACCACATAACACCGGTCCTGAAAGACCTACATTGGCTCCCAGGACGTTTCCGAGCACAATTCAAAGTGTTGGTGCTGACCTTGAAAGCCCTAAACGGCCTCAAAGGCCCAGTAGACCTGAAGGAGTGTCTCCACCCCATTCAGCCCGGACACTGAGGTCCAGCTCCGAGGGCCTTCTGGTGGTTCCCTCACTGCGAGAAGTGAGGTTACAGGGAACCAGGCAGAGGGCCTTCTCGGTAGTGGCACCCTCCCTTCAGATGTCAAGGAAATAAACAACTACTGACTTTTAGAAGACATCTGAAGGCAGCCCTGTTTAGGGAAGTTTTTAATGTTTGATGTTTTATTCTGTTTTAATATTCTGTTGGGAGCCAGATGGGTGGGGGTATAAATATTATTATTATTATTATTATTATTATTATTATTATTATTATTATTATTATTATTTCCTAAGGTAACCAGCCACTCACCACTTCTGGAAACCCCTCATAAAGTGTGTGAGGGTATCAGCTCTGCCCCAAATCTGTTCCATAGAGTCGTAGAGTGGGATGGGCTGCCAAGACTCATCGGGCCCACCCCCACCCCCACAATGTCCTTAATAGCTGCTATGCAGAGGTACAGGAGGGACCTGCAAGGAAAATGACACAATGTGCAGTGCTCCTTTTGAGCCAGCCAGCCAGGCTGGACCCTCGACCAGAACTCCATTCCATTCCATTGCCAGCCCTCTTTTCCATTCCATTCTATAGCCAGCATGCTCAGTCCTCATTGGTTGTTTGGGAGGGGGTTACACCTATCGGGTCTTTTGCCCCCCCCCCCGATGTTTGGTACTTCTGCAAACCTCGAGATTTTCCTGAGCATGCTCCCCCCTCCCTCTTGTTTTTCTTCCATTTCATTCCCGGCACAGCCCACCGGCTGAGCTTGCTAAAAGAGGGAGAATCTGGAAGTTCCAGACAGTTGTCACCACTGGGGGGGTCTCTCATCCTTCATCCTGAACTTGTCCAGTCTCTTCAGGAAACCGCCGAAGCTGCTGACCCCAACATGTTGACAGCGAATCCAGCGAACGCTGCCAGTCCAATTTTATTGGGTGACCCAGAATCCCTGCACGGCCGTAGGAGAAAAAGACCAACTATCTCTACCCCGACTCCACACCATACGTTTGCACACAGCTCCTCCTGTGTCCTCCCATCATGGAAGCATAGAATCATAGAATTGTAGAGTCGGAAGGGACCCCCCGGGGTCATCCAGTCCAACCCCCTGCAATGCAGGGATCTCAGCTGAAGCATCCATGACAGATAGCCATCCAACCTCTGCTTAAGGACCTGCAAGGAAGGAGGTACATATTTCCACTGTTGGTGGAAATGCCCAAAGATTTATGAATTTTGGAATATTATATATGAAAATTTGAAAAAAAAATGTTGAAAATCACATTTGGGGAAAAACCTGAAATATTTCTATTAAGTATGACCCCTGAGAATATTCCTGAAGACAGAAAAAGCATCCTTTTGTATGTGTGTGCTGCAGCTAGGATACTTATAGCTAAAACCTGGAAAGGAGAAAAAATACCAACAGTCCAAGAATGGCAAATTAAGCTAATAGAATATATGAATTTAGCAAGGATGACAGCGGCAATAAGAGATATACAAAAACAGAAAACAAAAGCAGAATGGAAATATGTGGAAGAATATTTAAGAAAAGAAGGTTTGAAAACGGAACT